>VZTT01064095.1:18421-102376 GCA_013400855.1 Buphagus erythrorhynchus | reverse complement strand
AATACATCTAGTGAATTACAACAGTGAATGTTGCATCATATTTTTGCAAAGTATTTGGCTTGCACAAAACTCTTTACAACAACAAGGACTGTTCTAGTCATGGCTCTCTGAGAAGCTCTGGTACCGTGCTGCTAAAGGGGGTTGTCTTAGATCAAGTGTCTCTAGACAACAAGAATATAATTTTTATCTCCTCAAATGAAGATAAATTTCATGGTGCCTTCAGTGTACAGTACAGTGATGGTTAATAATCTCAATTCACAACTGTATGCAGTAGGATGATGACAATGTAATGGTATTCTTTATGGTGTGTCAAATGGGCATATAATTGGTGTTGGCTTTTCTTTCTCTTCTTTTCCTAAGATTAACTACTTTAACCTGGATTTTAGGCTGTATTTTTTTCTCACTGCATTTCTCCATTATACATTATTTGGTTTGGTTACAGTCACTAGACTTTAAGTGCTCTGACATAATAATTTTTAAGGGTACAAATGACTGCATTAAAATAAAGTCCTTCAGATAAGCGTACTTGGCATTGTGATTGGAAGTGGACTAAAGGAAATATGAAGCATCAACTTCTCTACATTAAGAATTTATTTTGGGAACCAAACCCAGTAGAATATGTATTTGAAATGCTTCTTTGTTAACTTTTAGAAGCTCAGTGTGTAGCCTACATCCATGAATTGATTAGGAGCTTCTTTTCTAATATGCATTAGTCAAAGATTTGTTTTACGTTTACAGTCTCAATTATATAGAATACTGCTTTCTTAATATCACAGAATCATATAATGGTTTAGGTTGGAAGGGACTTTGAAGATCCCCTAGTCCCACCCCTCTGCCATGGGCAGAGACATTATCCGCTAGACCAGGTTGCTCAGGGCCCCATCCAGCCTGGCCTTGAACACTTCCAGGGATGGGGCAGCCGCAGCTTCTCTGGACAGCCTGTACCAGGGCCTCACCTCCCCCACAGTCCAGAATATTGTTGGGGGTTGAATTTTCCCTTTTTCTCTCTGTGGAATTTTTCCCATTGTTATGCTAAGTATTTGGGTCTACACCCATAAGCTCAGTTAACAGTTTCTCTCGAAGGGAGGAGGAGAGGGGCAACACTGGAAAAGGAGAGGTGGGGTAGGGGCCTGTGCTCTGCCTCTCTCTCTTGCTCATCTGGCTCAGAGCAGGACGGTCGCTAGAAACTCCGCTCTGCCACGCTGACGCCGGGAGCTGCCTTCCTTGGCTGTGGGATCCCGAAACTTCCCTGCTCAGACACTCTCCTGCATCTCCTACTGACTTCAGCACATCCTGTTGGAGCATCAGGACTGACCCTGCCCTGGGACCTGTGAGCAGTGTCTCCCCTCCACCCTTCCCATCTGGGACACAGATGCCATATCCCTGCAGTGCCCCTCCAGCCCCGTGGGATCACCGCTTCTCCTCCCTGCTCGCCGAGAGCTGGCAGGCAGCATCAGAACGGTAACGGCACCACAGAGGAAAGGTGTCCACAACCAGAACTGTTTACTGGATTTTCTGCTCTGTTGCTGTTGATCTCGCAGTTATTGTTGTGTTTTTGCTTCTCTTGTTATATACATATATATATATCAGTAAAGAACTGTTATTCTTCCCCCCATATCTTTGCCTGAGAGCTCTTTAATTCTGAAAATCATAGTAAAGTGAAGGGGAAAAAGGGAAGGGGGGGGTTTATACTCTCCTTTCAAAAAAAGAGGCCCTTGTCCCTTTTGGCAGATACCTGTCTTTCAAACTAAGACAAATATCTTCCTAGTTTCTAATTTACAACCACTCTCTTTCTGGTTTCTGTTCTGCCAGACTCTTTTCTGCCTGTGCTGCCTGTGAGTGCTCCCAGAGCCCCAGTATTATCTTGTCTGTGGCTGGAGGGGCTATCATACAAAGCTTCCTCAGGGACTGCAGACTCACCTGGGGCTTCCATGGCATCCTGTCAGCTTGTTTTGAGGTGTTCTGAATTGAAAAGTTATCCCAGATGTGTACTAATGCAACTGAAAACTTAGTTAGCTGAGTGGTAATTTCTGCTTACCCTTCTCCATGGCTGTCCTTACCTCTTGGAAGGGCTTTTAGATTTTTTCGTTAATCAGCAAGTTTGTAGAAGTGAAATGCTTTGAGATAGTAACAGTCCAATGGGCCCATGAACATGTGCTTGCTGCAGAGCACGTCCTGACATCCAGCATCACCCAGCAGCGATTTTACTTCGTGGTGGAGGCTGGTGAGGGCCTGAGCTAGAATTACAGCCTATTTTTCCTGTCTCCCCCAGAGCCTCACAACACATTTGTTGAACACAGTGTTGGGGAGATGAGGCTGCTTCCAGAGCAGCACTGTAAAATGAGGTATATAAATGCTGAGTTGCTGCAGATTAAAAAATATTTCCTAAAAAATAAAGTTAAAATTGAAGCTGACCCAAGTTAAAAAGCAATTTTCTGAAAATGCAAAGGCATAAAGGAAAGTGCCTTAGCATGATTTTAAGTGGGTCTCTGAATGTGGGAGATAGACGGCAGGAATAAAAGGATGCACAGTGTGGTGGGGTGCTGCAGATGGAGAGACCCTCGAATAACATGCTAGAAACAAATTTCAATTAAATGAGCATACTTCTTGCAACTATTAAATTCTGCCTAGATAAATGGATTTTAGAAGAATATATGTATTTTTTTGAAACCATGAAGTCACTTGATAAGGTAGTAATAAATCTGTCAGAATTTCTGCTTTGACCAAAGCTTATCTGTAATACAGGATTCATTTAAATACCTAAAGCCATTTTGGGGTGGGAAACGACTTTCCCAGCTTTGGGATTAGATTCCTCTGCAATGGATATTATGTTCTTGACCCCATATCATTGCCTTTGAGGAGCAGCAGTATTTAAAATCCACTGTAATGCAATAAGCTGAGCAGCTCGGTGTGTGCTGTGCTGTTACAAGGCAGCACTGATGGTGGCTGTTGTTAAGGCACTGAATGTGTGTGAGGTAAACATAGGACTTTTTCCAGGATAATTAATAATTTAATCTCTGTGAAGAGGTTTCTCTTCATTTATCCCAACTACTCTTTGATTTTTCTCTTCAGCCCATTTTAGCTGGCTTTCTTCCCTCCTCACCCACACAGGTTGCCTTTTATAATAAGCTCTTTCAGCAAAGACCAGATTTTATTTCTTTCAGATTGCAGTAAGCTTTTACTCTTGTAAAAAATAATTGAAACTTACTGTAAAAGACAATCTCTGATTGAACAGACTACCTTTTAAGAAAATGGCATGACAAAAGGCTGCCTGTGGCTGGTATGAAGGGGCACCTGCTTTGCCATAACCATCGTGGCCAGGTCACGCTCTGGAGACCTGGACTAACATGTGAGTGTGAGTGTGCAAAGCTGCAGGAAATCCTGTGACAGAAATTCAGCATAACCTGGGGAGTCAGGGTAGGGAGATATTTCCCTAGTTTTTGTTTATCCTGTAAAATGCAAGCGATTTAACAGTTCTAGCAAGTGCTGATTACAAAGTGACTGACAAATATTTTGAATATATATTTCCCAAGTATTTCCCTTGACAAATTTAAATTGACCTAACAATTCTTTTAGCACACCAAACTAAATTGGCTATGGCACAGTTAGTTGGCTTTAAGTATTGCCTTTGACACTCCTGGTAGCTGGAACTGTTGTGCTTTTGTTTTACAATTAATATTTCAATGAAAACTTGTAAGGTACTGTAGGCATAAATATTTAATATCTTCCCTCCATGTTTCTTTATTGCTGAGCTTGATGATAAGTTAGTAATTCAGACTGAAATGCAGATAAAACAGTAATGTGAACAGTTTAAATCTGCATTTTTCCAAAGCTCCTGAGGTCAAGATGACTGCATTCTATTCAAGAATATTGCTATTTAAAATTGTTTACCTCTACACTTCAGCTGAATGCTGCTGTATATGATAAATGAGGTAAATAAAGTTGCCTTTTGGGTCCCAATAACTGCACAAGAAACCTGATCATTCTCACTAACGTAAAAATAATTTAACAAATGGAACAGTGGCATAGCAGCCTAGAAAGAAATTTCTGAATATGGCAGCACATATGGCCAAGGTCTCTTCAGGCATAATTCAAGCTTTTTTTTTTTTTAACTTCCCTGTTTTTAGTAGGTTTGTTTAATATTTAATGCAGACTAAAACTTTATGTTTTCAGGGTTTACTATCGCTTTTCCAGAGTTTACCTAATTTTTGGTCTGGACATAAAACATGATTTATTTTTCTCTCATGATAACTGGTACCACTTCACCTTGTGGGTAAAAGATATTGAAATTTGTGGTGTTGTTCCTCAGGAAAAGTTGATATTAGGCTCAGATTTTCATCTCTTTAGAAACACAACTATGTCACTTTTACCAAATAGAACAATGTCTTTAAAGGTAGGGGTTAACACCTCTGTCCCACTCTCATTTCCTCCTTCTCCTCTTTTCCTTCCTTCTCTGCCTCCCCCAGATGATGGTAATTTCTGAGCAGATGGAGATATTACTATTTAATATGAGTAATCTTTGCACAAAACTGATGGGCTTTTCCTAGGCAAGACAGTGTCACTTGGCTTTGTGTTTTAACAGCATTACCATCCGAGGGAGAAAAAGTTAATCCATTGCTTTGTTAGCATAATCTGAGTTATCTGCTGTGGAAATGTGCTTTGGTCTGAGAGAATTTGTATGGAATTTAACTACTGCTTGCTTAAGCAGGATAAAAGTCTTGGGTGTCTGTCTTGAGTACACAGTCAGAGAGCACCAAACAGATTTAATAGAATGTAAAATTCCTCTTCAAAGGACAGTTTAGTTGCAGGTTTTGTAGATTTATCTGAAGAGTCTACTTGTGCCCTAATCCACACTTTGATCCACTTTGTAAGCCCTTTGGTTTTGTCTTGCAGATGCCAAGTAGCAATGCAAGTAAAAATAGAGCTGAGGGGAAATGAAACTTTATTAGAGCCTTGGGATCCTGAAGAGAGTTATCCCAATGTCTACTGGCTAAACCACAACAAAAGCAAACATAACAACCATCTGTGAGAGTCTATCTCAATTCCAGCTGTTTGAATCCGATCATTACTTGAAATTTATGGATGCTAGAATCTCCTTGGCCTCATTACATCTGAATTGTGAGAGGCTGGATGTTGCTGGTGGGTTTTCCACAACCTTCTTCAGACAGCTCCTGGCAGCTGTGGGGATGAGCTTTTCCAGGTGGAAAGGTGGATGTGCCATTACCACACGCTACTTACAGTCACAGCTGCAACTTCTGGGTTCAGGTTCCCACCTACTGGTGCATTTAAAATCACTGCCCTAAAAGAGCCAAGAGCCAGGTTTCACTAACACATCGTGGTAGAAGCACAGATGGTACATTTCAAAAACAAACCAGGAAACACTTTAAAATAAATGAGGAGCTATTAATCTCTCCTTTGGTGGCTCTTTTAACCAAATGTTAATGGGGTTGGGCGGAGGCTGTGTATGTGCCAGATATTTCTGTCATTGCTGTGATGGGAGTAAATGAAGACAAAGTGGGGGTTAATCTAACTATATCTATCCATCTCAATCCCTACCTTTGCAGAGAAGGACTCTGAGCTTTCCTGATGAGCATCTCTTCTAGGAGGGCAGAGTAAGGCAGCAGCTAAAAATCCTGATGACGCGGCACCAAGTCTGACCATGCTGTGGAAAGAAAGCTGTATGGGAATGCCTGGGTGGTAGGGCACTGAGAGATGTTTTCAGATGGCCAGATTAGGAATATCCTCTCATTAGAGGATACACAATTCAGAATGAAGTTGTGGGTATATTTTATGCTGACATTCTACTGCCAAAGCCAACCCTGTTTATGGGACAATGGTTAGTATTAGTGAATGTCTCATTTTAAAAAGGTTTTTTTTACAATGTATTTTCAGTTCAAAGTGCATTTATAACTTGACATTTAAGTTAAAATACAAAACAAACCTCCACATTTAATGAAAGTACCAAGGCCAAAGCCACTCTTAAGTAGTTTTAAAACTACTGAAGCATTTTTTATCGAAAAGACCATTTTGTTTTAACCTTTATTGGTTCTTTCTTTTTATTAACTCAGTAACATTTTCTAGGGTTTGACCTTCTTGTCTAATTGATGTGTATTGATATTTATTTACTTTTTCATTCGCAAAATTTCTTTTAGGGTGGCAGAGCAGTTTCTTTGAGTGCAGTTGCTCTCAACCTGTCATGGCCTGAAGGATGTCATGCCAGCCCACTGTGGCACTGGGTGGATCAAGGACACTGAGGAATTCTGGACACTGAATTCTGGAGTGTTGACACTGTGCAGGAGGGGGACAGCACTGAAATCTGGCCTGGTCACTGCTCTTAAAATGAGCTTCAGGATAGGCACACTTCCTCTGCAGGGGGAACACAGTTAAGCTTTTCTGCACTGAAAAAACCCATCTGCATGTTGAGATCTTATCAATACTACCTCACAGGAAACCTGTTGTGGTTTAACTGGGCAGTTCATAGCAAAAATAGTAAGTGTGCCTATGGGAAGTTTTGGGTTTGTATTTTTTGCAATTAGCAGATAAAATTCTGGTTGGAAGCAGCAGAAGCCTGAGTCTGGCTCTGTGTGCGGTTGTGAAGATGTGCTGGCTATGTGAACATGGAACGAGCGTGGGTCCAGCAGAGTTTCTGATGTCTCACTTGACAAAAGCAGGTGATTTGACATCCAGGATGAACTTGTGCCCTTCAAAGGGCTTGGGGAACAAGTCTAAGTTCAGGTGTCAGTGGAAGAGAGAAGGTAGGGAGCTTGGTTTGGGTGGTGGTCCATGAGCACTGATTGTATGAAAACATCCCTTCCTCATCACAGTCAGCGTGTGAGTCCTAACAAACATTGCAGCATGCCTGTTAATGAGACAACATTTTTTCATGGCTACTTTTGCTGCTGTACTATTTTTTCTGTTATTCTACAAAGCATCTAGACTTAGTGGTATTTGCTTTATAGGTGGATTTTTTGCTGTTCCTCAGTGCATTGGCATTGTGCCTTCTGTGTGCTTCCCCCTAGAAGTCCCATACAATCAGCTTGTGTTAAATTGGTGGGATTTCCCCTAACTGTAAACAGTTTCTTTTGCTCCTATTAGTTTGTTTGGAAAGTTGGAAAGCTGGAGTAATAATCATTGGTGTCAAACTATTATGAATTATTAAAAGGAGCACAGCAATGGGAGCTACAGATAATTCCTCATTCTGAAAATGAGCACGACTTATGTTATTGCTACAGCAATTACCTAAAAATACTTAATACTTAATTACTTCCAAGGTGTCAATCTTCATAACAGTTTATTAAAAGATTCTAATGGGTATAGCAGCTGCTTCCACAAGCAAAATCTATTTGTGGCTGAACCTGAAATTCTGCTCTAAATATTATGCCACCTCAATCAACACTATTTCTCCATGTATATCTTGTTATGCTGTAACAGATTGGGAAGGAAGGGTTTTTCCAACTGCAGTGGGAATTGTTCTGCTCACTCATGACTTCCAACCTCATACTGCTAGAGCCAGTAGAAATGTTTGCAAGCAATTTATCACAAAAAAGAACTTGGAACAGTTGTTTATGATGCTGGTATTGGCTTACTGCTATTTCAGCTGTGCAAATGGCTGCTTGATTATTCAACTGCTCCTCTTTTGAGAATTGTCAGCTGGGTGAGAGAGTTGGTGTGAGGGAACAATATTCACCTGTGTGATGCAGATAGGGAGCCTTAGGGAAAGGGCTATGGACAGGGGTCTGTGTTGTGGTGCCAGTGATGGCAGGACTGTTCCCTGGGGCTCCCAGGCAGCAGGATGCAAGTTAGAAGCACATAATGCCTATTAGTTACTATGGTAGAACTCCTGCTTGTGCATTTTTATTGGTCTTCATTGCCAAAATGCTTACTTAGCATTTTGAGCAGACTCACTCTGGAACTCCGTGGAAATAGTGAAGTAGGACAGAGCATAGTTCAGAAATTGAAAATCAATTTCTCTCTCTTTTTTTTTTTTCCCTGCAGAGAAAATGTGTAAAAATACCCAAATTAATAAATATATGAACAGAAGCAACTTGAAGGGCAATAGTCTCTAGTAGCAAGCTCTTAATTTGATTAGTATTGAAATCTATGAACCTGTGCCTTCAAACCCTGCTGTGTTCCTGCATTTCTCTTTTTACTCTTTTCTTTTCTCTTTTCTTTTTTTTCCTTTTCTTTTCCCTTTCCTTTCTTTTCCTTTTCCTTTTCTGTCTTTTTGAAAAATTTGCTACATCAGGTATTACTAAGAACTGCAGGACTGTCCATTCTCCATTTCAGCAGCTGGAGTTTCATGCCTTTGAAACACAAGGGTGTGAGTTCAATCCTCCTACTTCTGCAATGTTTTTAGAGACCAACACTGCATTGCAATTTATTTCTTTAGGCCCTGTACTATCCTTAGTGTCACATCAGTGACTGAGACACTTATTGTCCTTTATCGCCTTCTGAGCTGTCCTTCAAACGTCCCTACATCTTGACCAAGTTAAGATTGGTTCCAGGTTTTGCTGTCTGCTTGGCTTTCTCCCACTGACTGAATTTGGGACAGCAATAGTTTTGGCCCAGCCAGAGAGGTCTGATTGGCTGACAGCGCAGAATAGAGTAGTAAATGATGAACACCTATTCTGATTTCTGGTAGTTTTCCATTCATTCTCTGAGCAAGTAATAGGTGTCTTGTGACATAAAGTTTGTTATTTTGAAAACCTGTATTTTTCATTTATCACTATGGATGCTTCTCTTTAGTACAGCCTTACTAAATCTTCAGAGCTGCCACACTGCATTATGCATGTGAGGCACTGTAGTTTGCAGATACTAATTTAACCAAATGTTCTATTAAAAAATGTGCTGCAAATCCTGTTAGAGGAGGCGCCTGATATGAGCAACACTTGACTGGTGTCAGCAAACTGAGCTGACTTTGCACAGGTTTTTCTGTATTAGTTGGCCCTTGTCCTTGCAGGATGTGACTAACACAGCACAGTGGTATCTCACTGGAGGGGAACTGGGTTTTTGTTAAATATGGGTATTGAGTTCAATCTAGTTCACCTGAGGAGAGAAGCTGATATCAATTAGTGGTAGGCAGTGAGCTTTAATTCAGCAATAGTGGGCGAACATTAGGAATTCTGCTGACTTCCATGAGATGAGTTGTATCAGTTATACATCCAAATACTCAGCCTATGGATAGATGTGTAAGGAAAATGAGAATAGTCATCAACGTTGATGTCCACGAAACTGGTAACATACAGGTGGGCTAAAGTTCTCTTTACATATTGACCACTAAGTTGTTTTCTCTCCTTTAAATGACTTTGGCTGAACTATGCTGAATTAAAACTGGTGTCAGAATTACATTTTTTTTTACTTTCTCATGGATTTTTCAGCACCTCAGATGTTACATAGACTGTGGCTGCTCGTCAGAGCAGTCCAGGCAGGAGGAAAAATATCTCACTTGAATGCTCCCTCTTAAATTGTGAAAATGATTAAAAATGGAGATACGACTTTTTAAATGTGTTCCTGTTCTTAGGGATAAATCTGCTACTGAATTATTTCCTGGCATCCTCATCTGCATGAAAAAGGTTTGACTTTGGTGGGATTTTTTTTCATAATTTATAAAATATTAAAGTAAGAAAGAAAATTAATTCAAATCCAAGGAATAGAAACAGAGAAGCTTACAGCTTAGTTACAGCTTCCTAAAAGTTAAATAAAGAAAATGTGTTGTGATGGTTCACTGGCTTGTATCTTATCATGCAAAGGGTAGCTACCATGAGCAGGGTAGTATATCGTGCAGAAGATCCAGTTTATTCTCCCTGTTACCCTGAATAATGAATATTCTTCAGAAGAGAATGCAAATGTTTTTTCTTATTCCCATCTCTAAAGTTGGGACAGAGAGTTTGTTTAAAAGCTAACAAAAAGATTAAAATGGGATGGAAAGTCTGCAATTATCTGTGATAAACAATGCATTTTTTGGTTTGTGGGCTGTGAGGCTGTTACTGAAATGTTCCTCATCTCATGTAATATTTTGTGCTACTGCGTTGCTTTTCAATTATATAGCCCAAAAGAAAGTTTCCACTGACAAAAACAGTGGAAGAACATTGCTTTTAGTATTGGGTTTTGGGTTTTTTCCCTTCTTTTATAGGTCTCAAGTGTCTTGTCAAATATAAGTCCAAATGACAGGAGTCCAAGAGTTTGGAAGTTATTAGAGAGATATGGATATATGCAACTAATGAAATATGCTTGCTTACAATATATCAAGACATGCAGAACATTGAGGAAAACTTGGTGATCTCAATATTTAATATAAGCTGGAGTTAAAGTATTATTTTTTTTGCAAATGCAACATATGTTAATCTATTGTTGAGCATTTGTCTAGCAGATTCAATTTCCACTCATAATTTTTCATTTATTAGTTTCTCTTTTGCATAGACACAGCTGTGTATTCTGATCTATGCTGTTGAGATCTGATGTGCTCCAGTATATGGGGAGCCCAAGTGATTTATTGTGGCGAGCTGGGGAGTAGATGGAATGGACAGAGGAACAATCTTGGAATAAATATTGGTTCTGACTTAAATTCATCTTTGCAGAGTTTTTACCCCAAACTTTTACCAGTTGTTCATATTGGAGATGGACTAATAAATATAGGAATGGTTAATGGGCTGGGGTAAATGGATAGAGGGATGGTTTTGAGCCATGTTACAGCTCAGGAATAATGAGCAGTTTCGCTATATTTGGCCTCAAATGTCTCTGGTATGCAAATTCATTTGTAGTGTAGCTATATTGCTGAGGATCATACAAAGCTGATAACAATCCTGGCTGCCAGCATCATACCTCTTAATCTGAAGTTTTCTGAGAAAGGTGTTTGCTTGTAAGAAGCTTGTAATTTTGAAGGCACAATGAGAAACAAATGAGTGTTTTATTTAGAATGCAGTATTGGCTCTGCCACTTCATATATAGCAGCTTGTTTTGAAGTGGTGTTATTGCAAAATTGTTTCAGAACAAAACCAAAAGCCCAAAAAACAAGCAAGGCTCCCCATCATCTCCAGTGGTTTCCTTACTGTAACATGTGTCTGAAAACCATTATGTATTTTATTTAAAATGTCACACTAGGCTACTTTCTTCAGGTGCAACAGCTGACTTGCACACAGCTACTGCTCAGCTGAGTTGGAAGGGCTTTTGGAGCTTACACCAAAACCTGCCTCAAGTTATCAAATAACTTTTCTATGACTTGAGCACCCTGCAGTTTGACCCCCGCAGGTGGCTGGCTGTGCTATCAGGAATGTGAAGCACAGAATAAAAGTGTCTATGTAGGTCTGAGGGAAATGAATTCAGCCATATCCCCTTGGTTTTTTTACCCATCTCCCTGGTGCTTGATTCTCAACTTGCTGGTGATTCCACCTAATGTTATCACTGCTGTTTCCACTCTATTTTCTGAAGAGTGATGAGAAACAGACTCATTTAATAGATTCCAGTGTAACTTCACCCGTCCTTTTCCCATTAAGGGAATATTTTTCCCATTGCTGGTAAATGAACTTTAATTCCCAGGTCTTGCTTGGCATGTGAGGCCCGTCCTTTCTGTGACTGCTGCAGGGTGGGGAGCAGGGGCAATGGCACTAAACTGACCTGCTCCCTGTTGTTCCTGCACCTAGCACTGCTCAGTCAAGGCAGATCTCTGGGAAGAGATGAGTTTAATATGAGAGCTGATAGAATTGAGGACTTATGTCTTGGTATTGAGGACTTGTTTTCATTTTTAACATCTGTTGGTTGGTTTCAATGAAATCTAATGTTATCTACAAACCATCTCTTGATTGCATCCTTTGGTTATCATGGCAAATGCTGCAGTGACAGTATTTTTAAAAGCTATGGGAAATCATTAGACTATAGTCGATGCATTACCTGCTGTTGTGAGCCCTTTTCTCAGCAAAGTAACACTCAGCACTTGGCTAAAGGAGTGCTCTAGTCCTATGATACCTTGAGCTCATGCAGTGATGCTAAGAGAATTGTGTCTCAAGTAAGCAAAGAAATAGTGCTACATGCAGAAATTGCCTGAACCCACTGGGGCTTGGCCTTTGAGGCACAGGCAGAGATGTTCTGCAGAGCAAAAGGAGTTTGTGGGTGCTGCTGGGTGCCAGCTGCTCAGATGCACAGCCATGGCAGGAGTCTTTGGTTCAGGAAATTTCTCAGCTGTGAGCCATTGGAGATTGGAAGAATGTTCAGGGAAAGCTTTGCTTGATGCCTATTTCGCCCTTGCAAATGCATTTCCAGGCATTTGCCACTGATAGTTGTTGGAAACGGGACAGTGGGTTAGTTAAATCTTTGGGCTGATCCATATGTCGCTTTTGTATTCATAAATAATTGGCATGCTAACCACTGCTGTTAATTGCAATGGAACTTGCAATGATGAATTCAAATTACTATTCATTATTTCTCTAGTGCATCAAATGTACTAGAAACAAAATCTGGTAGGTGCTGAGCATTAAGATCTGGCTGCAGTAAGAGATAACTCCTGATTTTTGTCTGTTCTCTGCTGCTCTGGGCAGCTTGGCCCAGGTGTGCTGGGATGTTTGCCTGTGCAATGTGGTGCAAAGATTGCTGGGTACAAAGGTTGGGTCCCTAACTGCTTGTAAATCACTGTATTTTCTGACTGGTGGAGTTTTGCTGGTTTAATATCAGTTTAAATCTGACCTCTGAGTTTCAGGTGGCTGCTCACAGCACTGTTATTACCATGCTTGATGACAAGTTACCTTACCTGCTGCTTTGTAGCAGCAGGTAAGGCAGAGATCTCAGAGAGGTGGTTGGTACTTTGAAGAAGTTCTCCAGTTACCTCTGTAACTCAGAGGTGTGTGTTTGGCTAGATGGATAGACTCTTCATTCTTTTTAAGTTCTCCTGCAATCATTTGCTGGGGAAACATAGGTGTCAGCCTCAAAATGGGAATTCTACATTGAGATGCTTGGTAAATTTTACCTATTACAGGGACACTTAGCTCACCTTTTTTACAGCTGAGAGAGCTAGAAGGATGAGATGTGGGGTTTTGAACAAGGCATAGCAGGGAAAGAAGGGCTATATCAGCTGCTTACAGTAAACATGGGGTAAATTACTGCTTCATTGCTTGGAATTACTTGCAGTTTACTCCAGGATTAGCATATGCATGACAACTCCTGCAGAGAAGCTGATGTGCTGGAAGCATGCGGTTTTTTTGCAGTAGTGAACACTTGTGTACCCATTCTTGATTGTTTTCTTTTGTAAAGATGATTTTTAATGTCTGTGATGACCCAGGTAGGGGGTCCTGAGTTGTTCCCAAGCTGTGCAAGGGTTAGAGAATGAAGTTTCCTGGGGCATTGCAGATGATTTCTGGGACAGCACCTGTATTTAGCCACAGCCACAGGCTGAGGGTGGGTTGTTGCAGCAGAATAAACAAGAAAGCAGTTGATTAGGCAGAAACAACTTTCAGGCAGCTTATTTCAGCTGATAATTTTAAGACATTTAATAGGCAATGCATAAGCAAAATTTTAGTCCTCACAGAGATGTTTTATTTCTCTTTTTGCTTCCTCTGGCAATCTTGTCTGAATTAATATATAGCTGAATAGCTACTGACTGTAGCTGTATTGCTTACAATATAGTACTTGGCCTTTGGTTAGACCTGAAGCAATTTTTAAACATTAATTTGGTATTGGGATGTTGGGGTAGGGATAAACATAGCTACAACTCTTCACTTAAAGGAAACATCTGATCTAAGCAGAATTAAAAGAGTGGATGGGGTAAGGAATGTTTTCCAATCCAGTCTTGATGAACAGACAATTAGCAAGATCATTAAACTGCCTCATTATAACCATGATAATTACAGGATTAACACACTTCAATATCTCTAATTTGTTTTGTAATATAAGGAAGATGGGGAGATGATTCCTCTATATGTGAGACTTCGGATTGCTAGTATTAGAAATTATGGATTCTTGGTAAGAAGTTTAAGAACAAGCAAAGGTGAGACAGCTGGTGGAGGAGGGTGTGGGAAGCAGCAAGGGCTGCCAGTCCCCAAGTTATGCAATAGGAAGTTCTTCAGTTTTGAATTAAATCTAGCTATGGTGCTAGGTGCTCTTTTGGGTCTGGGAGAAAATTTCAGATGAGTTCCCTGTGGGCAGTTAATTTCATCAAGGGAAAACGCCGTGCAGCAGGTTTCGATAGCTCCAGTGACAAAGCTGAGGAAATGCACATCCTTAAGTAGCTTAGTGAAAGTTTGTCTAGGTCAGGTCACTGAAAGTACCAGAAAAGCAGTTGTTGCAGTTCTTCCAGTGTCTGTGAGAGCAGGCACCTTCTCCAGTGCCCCACTTGCCTAGGCTGTTGCACAGAGACAGGGGCTGCAGGGCTGGTGCCTTTTGACACTGCTGGATGTGCCCATTAAATAAACCAGGTCACCTTCCCTTACATCTGCAGCAAAAATGATGGGAGATGACAACAAACCTTCTCTCTTATGTTCTGCATGTTAGAAAGTCTGTTTATAGTGTGCAGTGGGATGCAGAGCAGCTTGTCAGGGTGATTACAGGCATCCTAGAGAGGGAAAGAAGGTTGTTACACCTGGGGCTACCTGTGGCACCTACTACAATTGCTAGCACCTGTGAGGCAGGGTTTGCTATCAGTGTTTTTATTGAAGAACTTCCTTCATGTGCTCCATCAGAAACCTGCTGCAGACTGGTGCAGGCAGGTTCCCAGCCAGGTGTTTGCAGCTGGGTGGGGCAGTGCATGCTTCAGTCACCACACTGCTGCATTCAGTGAGATTGTGGAGTCAGACAGGTGTAATTTCAAACTGCAAGGAAGTTAATGTGGCTCACAGGGAGTCTGGGGTAAAAATCTCAAAGGTAGGAGCCTTCTGGGATCTTTCAGGAGCTTGGTACTTCTCATACTCCACTGGAGATGTGAACTGGGGATAAAACACAGGGAACTGTGTTTGGGAGGAGATTATACACCACCACAACCATGTTGGTATCCACTGGGAAACTATTTTTAAGAGACAGAAGTCAGCCTGAGGCTTATGAGAGAAAGATATCTAAATGTAATGCTTGTCGTAGTGTGTGGATGAACTGTTAATGAATTTAAAGGAAATTTTCATGTTATATGTTCTATAATTTATCTGTCAGAAGGGGAAAGGGAAAATCATCAGTCTGTGTGGCTGGCTAGCAGGAGTCACCTATTTCTTTGATTGATGAACTGTTCAGAGTAACTGCTGTGACCCTGTGCAGTTCAGAAAACTATGATCCTTGAGGCCAGCCCAGTGGGAATTTGCCTGAGAATCCCTTTGGATATCAGAATAGGACAAGGAATAGGTAAAATATACAATATAGAAAAGATATCCATATGCAGCTAAACAGAATAATACATATCAAATAGATATAAAAAGAACTACGTATGCTAATACATGACTTGTACACAAGCTCCAAAGATCATTTACTCCAGACATAAAGTAGTAGGTACCAAGTTTGATCAGGGTGTCAAAGGTACTTTAGGACCTGTCAAGTGTGGCTTCTCCATGTTCTTCTGAAAATTTTAACGTGAAAAGACAAGGCAGAAAAGGGTCTGACATTATTAATGATGACAAGATCCTTCCCCAGCACTCCTTGCTTATTTCTCCCTAACGAGCTTTGGTAGGACAGATGTTCTGACAAGGAGTTGTTGCTGTAGCAGCAGCAGCTCAGTGTGATGTTGAGATGTGAGGCTGGTCCCTGCCTGTTCCACACCTACTGGCTTGCTGGTGGTGAGACAGAACCTGTACAGCTGTTTGCCAGGGGCAGGGAAACCCCAGGGCAAGCTCCAGTTTGTCAGCAAACAAACCATGTGAGTGCTTTGCCTGGCAGTGGGGAAAGGAATTGAAGCCCATTAATGGGAGTTCAGACAGTCTGGCAGAATTGGAAATGCTGGGAGAAATTTCAAGTGTTGGGAAGCAGGTGAATGTGGGAATGTTTTTAGAGGAAAATGGACAAGCCAGGAAAGGGATATGAATGCTTTTATGAGCCTGAGCTAGGCCTGTAGCTTTGCCCTTGAAGTCACCCTGAAAGAGTGTCAAAGTTGAGACAGACACAACTGACATCATCATCAGGCCCTTATTATCTTAAAAACTTCTCGTGCATTCTCTCTGTGGACTTCTCATGGGCAGCTCCACACAGCACTGGCTCTTTTTCCCACAGGCAGCTCCATAAAGCACTGACTCATTTTCCCACTCTCTCTGTGAGTTTCCTTCTTCCTCCTGCGTGACCAGCTAACTCCATCCTGTCCCTTACCTGGCCACCTAGCCCTGTCTCTCCCTTCCACGACCACACATCCCTTCCTCCTCACAACACAGCCAGCAGACTCCAACTCTCTGACGACTAGCTAACACACTCTTTTATAACACCCATCCTCATTGGACAGGCAAGGCTGTTTCCACTCCTCAGTAATCAGTACAGCTGTAATTCATTGAGGGATATTGCCTTCAGCACTATCTTTACAAACCATCCTCCCACAAAAGAGAGATAAGAACAGCTGTGATTTAACGAGAAAACAAGGGGCGAGACAAGAATAGCTGAAGGTGATAGGTGAATGCCAAGAAACTCTGAAGCCAATGAAAAGTAGAAAAGTTCACGTTTGCCTCATGCAAGAAGGCTTCCACCAATGATAAGTTGCATGATTGTGTGTAGGGGTAGAGAAATTGTATATTAGGGTCAGAAGAGAATAATAAAGTGGCATTTGCTTGATTCCTATTGAAATGTGCAGTGTCCAGTTGTTTATCTTCTCAAGTGAAAATTTAAAATTATCTCTCTTTAAATGAAACTATTCACAAGGATAGATGCATGGCAGGATAATAATACTATTGGACATAACCCTGCCTTTATTTGGGTTGAAAGGTCACTGTTTTGTGCCATGGGCTAATTTCTACATTGCAGTTCTCACGCATTACAGCCATATAATCTGAGCTGGATTGCAGCATGAGGAGGTCAGAAACCTTGCACAAAATCTGTGTCCAAATACAGCACCAGGATGATGGTCGGCTAGGAGCTGAGTATGACAGAAAGAGCCTCAACTTGATGAGGAAAAATTCTTGTTATCATGCAAAAAATACATGTTATCATGAAAAATACATGTTATGAGGCTGTGGATGTGAAGGTTGATTTATTTTATCTATGGAATGAAAAGGAGGCTGGTCAGAAAGGCAAGGGTGTTTCTCAGAGTAGTTTGCAAGGATCACAGCTCTTTGGGAAATATTTGTTGCAAAAAACATTATTCCTCTCACTAGGCGGATGAGGTGGTGACTGCACCTTCTTGGCAGCCTTCCTGTCTGATGCTGTTTGGTTTGCCTGCAGGCTGTACGAGCAGTAATGCTATCATTATAACTCAGGCTTGACAGCAGCAACAGTAACTAATGTGTCATCTGACTGAGAGAAGGGGCATCTCACTTGTTTTTTCAGACCAGGCAGGACTATAAGTTCAGCTGTTTGATAGCACATTGAAAAGCTTTTGTCTTGAGTGCCATGTCAGTACGAAGCTGCAGTGCAGTTACTGAGCACTGAATAAAGTATTTCCCCCCCTTCTGTATGTTGTCCGCTAAGGAGCACAAAGCTATCAAAATCAGCAATTAGTAGTGAGAGAGACTGGTAGCAAACCCATGGTTTTCCCCTTCTTGCTTATTCTAACATAATTTTAGTTATGTATTCTTTATTTTCTGAGTCATCATGACACTTTGACAGCATTGCCAAAGGAAAGAGGAAGGCAAAGCCCTGCTGCATCAACTTCCACCTTCCATTTTACATTGTAACTTTGGAGTTTTGCTGTTTTATTGTTCTCCTTGTGCTTACAGCTAAGGATTCCTGCATGATTTTTAACTGGAGCTGCAACTACAGAGTTGATCTGCAAACAGAACAAACCAGTCAATCACACCATTTGTTTCTTCACAGCTGCTAGATCTTTTACCTCTATAGTTTATAAATCTAGAGCTTGACTTGAATCCCCATTTTCTTCTCTTGATATTATTTATTACAGTGATTCATGATCTGATATCCATTTATATCTAGCTTCATACAAGACCTCTGTTATTTTTAGCCTGGTCAGAGGAGAATTGTTGGGTGCATGGGTCTAGTTTTGTGGCAATGTGCCTACAGATTTCAGTGTAAGTTGGATCAGGCCAGTGATGAATGAGGCTGTGACTGCATTTTTACCGACTTTCATGCAGAGGAAGCATATGTGTCCAAACCCACTATAATTCATGTGCCCAAAAGTGCTATATTCTGGGACCATGTTAAACAAAAAAGTGGTATATGCACAGAGCTCCTTCTTTCTCTAAATACCAAAGCAATGTCCCTAAGATTTTCTTAGGAAAAATAAAGTTGGCTCACACAAACAACCTTGAACCAAAAGTCCAGTAATCAATGGGTGCTGCATTTGTATTCTGGAAAGGAAAAGGCAAATCTCTTCTGTCCTGTTTTGGTCCCATTTCATGTCTTGAATCAATGAAGAAAATAAATGTATCCAAAACAGAGGACAAAATATCCCCATAAATGTAAATCTATAACATGTAGTCTAGCATAGAATTAAAGAATTTCTGGAAAATTAGGAGGTGGTAAAAGGAAATGTATTTTATTTTATTTTATTTCATTTTATTTTATTTTATTTTATTTTTCCTTTGTCCAAATGTAAGGAAGTTAAATCTCCAGTACCTGCAATCCCCTGCAATGCATCTTGCTTTTATTGCAAATTGATAATGCAGGTGAATTTCAGTAGCATCATACCCTAAATAGCATTTCTGCTGTCGTCTAGGGGCTCTGCCTTCTTTCACATTTAATGTTTGAGCAGCAGATGGAGCAAAGGATCAGACAAATACTTTCTGGATCAATGTGCTTAGAGAAAGTGACAGGACAGGAGTGAGAGAGAAGAGCAGAACAGCTGCAGTGTGGTCCCTTGGAGCCAAGGGGATGATGATAACAAGGGCTGGGGGCACGAGATGAGGGGCACAGGGCACCCAGAGGCACCTTCCCTTGGCCTCCAGCAAAGCCCAGATGACTGCTGTGCAAAGGGCAGCATTTCTGGGAGCTTTTAAGCCCTGGGAGGTCAAAGGACAATGGACTATTATTCTCTCCACCCTGGTTGCAAGAAATAAAATTAATACTGTCAGCACTTGGAAGAAGTACATATTTTGCTTCCCAAGTTTCAGTGTCTAGACTCAAATGATTATGAAAAGCTATCAGTTTTGAAAAAAAAAAAAAATCATATTTCAGAGAGGCTGGGTAATGCAAACTTTCAAGGTACAAAAACTAAATTGGAAAGTATAAGAACTCAAGGAAAGTCATCTTAAAGCCTGACACAAGACTTCCAAGTATTCGAATTAGGCAACCTGGGGTAAACTTGTGGGCACGTCATTGGAACAGTTTCCCTAGGTAAGAAGTCTACATGCTGAAGGATTTTTTAGGATAAAATTTTGGCAAAGTTGAGTCAGGAATGATTATGTTCTAGCTGGTTCTGTGATAAGGATGAGGGCTTAGACGTTACTAATTTCATGTGTGTTCTAGCTTTATTGCTTGTTGTGTCCCTCCTGATCTGAAGGAACTTCTCTGTGCCAAAATCTTCTGCAGAGGGGAAAAAATTATTTCATTTTCAGGTATGTTGTTAATGATTTAACATAATCACGTTATGATTTGACATAATTCAGAAGAAAATTTTCACTCAAACTGGGAGAGAGAAAACAATTGCTGATTTGTTGAAGTGCAATCTGTTATTTTATTTTATATGCACACTCTTCCTCATTAGATAAATAAACAGCATGAGATTTTTGATTTATTTAGGATAATGAGTCAGAAGTCAGTGAAATTCCTCTGAGTCTACACAAAGTACTGGCTGTCATGTATATTAAAAAAAATCCACTACATACTTCCAAACAACTGTAAAGCTCTGTATTTTTAAATTACCTCCTAAGCAGTGACAACTTTAGTGACTTATTGGTTCATATAACAATTATTTTGTTATCACAATAAGTAATTTTTTCTAAGCACCTCAACATTTCAGTTGTAGACCTGACTGGAATTCTTTTTCAACCCATTTATATTCCCATTAAGTTTGGTTGAAAGGTGTCACATTTTCTGCTTTGCTTGGGTTCAGTGCTGACACCTATACCAATGAATTGGAGCAGCTTTTTCATCTGCCATCAGACACCCATGAGATCATTCCCTGCTAGTCAATAAATTAAAACTGCTAAAATCTCTGCTTTTATTTTGCCCGTTGCTTGTATTTTGGAGATGTTTGCTGCCAACTCCTACCTGAAGGTTGTGTGGTGGTTTGCATTTGGTAATTTGGTAATAATGCATTGGAAAGATATATAAGTAATTGTCTCTGTAATACTGCAGATGTAGAACCAGATGAAAAAGATAAATGTTAATAGGAGGGTGGTTATGAAGGGTCCTTATGGATCTCGTCTTCTCAGAAAGCTTCTGTGTCTCATTCATGTCTGCGCCAAGTCCTTGTCTTTGGGGCCTGATACATTGATTAAAAGCTCAGCTTAGTCCTTACTCCATCTATCTTCTAATTTCCATCTTTCATATGTGACACTTTTCCCTTAAATCTTGTGCTGAATTGTAAGACAATTAAGCAGCCCTTAATCTTTTCATGGCTGTTTTAATCATGTCAGGACTCCCATTTATGGGTTTGATTTGATCTGGACATCAAAAGATCAAGTTAATGGAAAATGGAAGTGTTATCAACATGAATTCTCCTGCCACATCATCTGCTTTGACAGATGAGGGGTGAAATACAATACAGACAGATGCTGTCTGTATGTCCAATCCCAGAGAGTGATGGTGAATGGAATTAAATCCAGTTGGCAGTTGGTCACAAGTGGTCTTCTCCAGAGCTCAGTACTGGGGCCCTGGAATTTAATATCTTGACTGGTGATCTGGATGAGGGGATTGAGGCCACCCTCAGTCAGTTTGCAGATAACACCAAGTTGTGTGGGAGTGTTGATCTGCTGGAGGGTAGGAAGGCTCTGCAGAGGGACCTGGACAGGCTGGGTCCATGGGCTGAGGTGGATGAGGTTCAACAAGGGCAAGTGCTGGGTCCTGCCCTTGGGTCACAACAGCCCCTGCAGTGCTCCAGGCTGGGGCAGAGGGGCTGGAAAGGACCTGGGTGTGCTGGTTGGCAGTGGCTGAACATGAGCCAGGTGTGCCCAGGTGGCCAAGAGGCCAATGGCACCTGGCCTGTTCCAGCCATGGTGTGGCAGCAGAACCAGGGCAGTGACCATCCCCCCATGCTGGGCACTGCTGAGGCCACACCTCAAAACCTGTGTCCAGCTCTGGGCCCCTCAAGTCAAGAAGGACATTGTGGGGCTGGAGCATGTCCAGAGAAGGGAATGGAGCTGGGGAAGGGTCTGGAGCACAAGGCTGATGAGGAGCTGAGGCAGCTGGGGGTGCTCAGCCTGGAGAAAAGGAGGCTCAAGGGGGACCTCATCACTCTCTATAACTGCCTGACAGGAGGTTGTAGCCAGGTGGGGGTTGGTCTCTTCCCCCAAATAGCAAGGAAATGTGTCAGGAGAGATTCATATTGGATATTACAAAAAATTTCTTCACTGAAAGGGTTGTCAAGCATTGAGCGGGCTCTGCAGGGCAGTGGTGGAGTCACCAGCCCTGGAGGGGTTTAAAAGATGTGTAGAGGCAGCACTTGGGGACATGGTTTAGTGACAGGCTTGGCAGTGCTGATATAACAGCTGGGCTCAATAATCTTAGAGGTCTTTTCCAACCTAAACAATTCTATAATTCTCTGACAGTGACTTCATCTTTGTTTAATGTGGCAAATTTGCTTGTTTAGTATCCTCAAGTGCTATCAGACCAATTCATAATATTCTGTGACTTTAGCCCTTTTAATTTTCATTAGTTATAATCTCTTTAAAAATTACTTATTAGTATATCAGATTATTTTCAGAACCTGTTTAAGACTGTAAGTTGACGAATAAAGGATTTTCTTAGACTTTAAATAACACTAATAATAGCAGGCCACTAGACTGCTCTGACTGCAAGATCTTCAGCATGACTGGCATTAAAAAAGAAAGTATTTTCTAAGAAAAGGTGAATTCTTAATGAGACTGTGCTGTGATGTTTATGAAAAAGCTGCTCCTCTGTGACAGCTGTTCTATCAGAACAGATATAGTGGTTGCATTTATGTTGTACCCCTCTACAACCTGCTCCAACCACTCCTTGTGTCTCACCACATGATGCAGAGCACAAGGTACCCATTGTGGGCACTCTCTCTGTTGTGGTAGTGTAGCTCTGGCCCTGCAGCACCCTCATCGTGACGGAGTAGCTGCATCTGTGTGTGTCTCTGTCTACAGTTTCCTACTTAGTGATAATAGGAACTCAGACTCTGATCTGTGCATAATATTGCCTTGTTTTCATCCAAATTCATCTGAAGAACAACTATTTCACAGACATCTATGTGCATATGTATCTGCTTGTGGAAAGACTTGCAGGTTGCAGATAAAACAGGGAGATAAGACAAAAGATCAGAGAGTCTGACTTCAAATGCACATGAAGAGTTAGTGTATTTTAGGATCCTGCTCTCTGGCTGATCTTTCTAGTACTCTCTGTAAAGATGGACCTCTATAGAAGCTGCCCAGCTGACGTTAAGCTCTAGCAAAATTTTTAGGCTTAAGTAGCAAACTTTTATTATTGTTTTCCCCTCTAGAAACAGTGGCATCCACTGTCTCTAGACAGTCTGGGCCTCTAGACTGTCTCTGACAGACTGGGCCTCAGGGGCAGATATGACAAGATTTAGAGACCTGAAGGAGCAGCCAGGAACTTAATGGATTTGAAGGCAGTAAGAGTTAATCTTCAGTTCCTATCTTTTGGTACCAAACCCCTGCTATAAATTTGTCCATGGATCAATCATAAGTTTTTACATGTGCCTGCTACAAGAAGGAAAACTATTTCTGCCCACATACTGTTTTGAAAAGGAAATAGCCTTGGAAAGTAAATAAGACACAGCTGAAGGACAACAATTTTCAGCCTTTCTGTTAGGCAGATTTTATTAACTTTCCAAAGTACATCATGGATGCTCCTATCTGAGGCTACTGATTGCATTAACAGAATTCTATCACAGGCCAAAAAATACTGTCTGTAGCCGTTGTGCTTCAGGGAGTGTGGCCCAATACTGGGGGAAGGATGAATGAGGGTTGGCATCTTGTTCCTATTTTGGGACAGCTGCAGCTTTCATACACCTCTTGATAGGCTGATAGATATTTCTGGGGTGACTGTTCCCTGAGAAGTGTTTCTGTTCCTCTCTGTAAGTCCCTCATGCAAGCCATGCTGGGACTGGTGTTCTATCAGCATCGGCTGATTAAGCTTCTTGGAAGTTCAGGATTTCCCTGAACAACCAAGTTTAGACAAGACATTGGAGAGAGCAAAAATCTGCCTACAGATGCCCTCGTTCCTCATAGGTGTTTATATGAGCATTATTTCCACCATGTCATTGCATGCACTGGCTTGATTACTTCAGGTGCCTGAATGCTGTAATACAAATGTGCAGCATTTAATTCTGTTTCTTGGCACATATGCTTTAAAGAAGATTGAGAGAGTTAATTTCTCAGTGTCATGGAAGACCATGAATAATATGGAATATGTCAGAAATAATTAAGAGAGACAATGGTGAACACTACAACCTCTGAAACAGACATTATATGCAAATAACTTTCAGTTAAATTCATGAGTATCTCCATCAACAGTGAGAATTTGTTATAGATGCATGAGCTGTCCTTTAGTTTTCTTAGCAGCGCTTGCTATTCCCTTGTCTTTAGACCTGAGTGGAATCAAGAGCAATTTCACATTATGCTTTTGAAAGAACAGGAGGAATCTCTAGAAACTTAATCTTTCAAAACATTTTACTACACTTTCCCAATTATTAATTGCCAAAACTCAGCTTGTGGCCAGATAGTACTAAGTTTTGTTTGTATTCAAGCAAAGACACTTATCTACTTGCCTGAATTGCAAGATTTTCTTGTCTTTGTGCTGAGTGGAATCTGAAGCCATAAAGTTGCTGGGACTGAAATGCTGCTGCAGGATCACCTAGGAAGAAGTCTGGGCTGTGCTGTTCAGCCTCAGAACAGACCATTGTCATGGATTTGAGGGTGTGCTGTGGGGCCAGCATGGCCAGGGTGACATTGCATGTGACTGTCCTTCTCCTTGGTTTGGCAAAATGGGTCTTGCAACTTCACCAGCTCAGGCTGCTCACGGTGATTGGGATTTCAGGCTTCTTTTACCTTATAAGTGAAATACATGGTTTGTAGCACAGGTGTCAAGGATGAAATTATAAAGCAAACCCAGTTTCCCAGTGTTGTGCGCTGGTAAATCCGTCTTCTCCATGTGCACCCCTGGCACTCTGTGCCCACCACCTGCACTGGCCCCTGGTGAGGACTCTAGTGAGAAGGGTCCAATGGGCTGGGGTAGGATGTGGTGGCTGTAGCAGGACAGAGCTGCCTCCTCTGACAACCCTGCATGTCTTCATCTTCTCCCAGAGCAGGAGGCTGTAGTGGTTTTAAACAGCCCATCCCAGCATTTTCTGGCAAATGCAGAGCAAACAGGCTGCCTTTCATGCAGGCAGCATCCTGGCAGCTGCCTCCTTTACCTGTGCCCTGGGCACACTGTCTGTAGTGTCAGCTGCTCTGCTGTAACAGCCTAATGGAGACACTGGGGGGTTGCTCTTTGCTGGGAGAGGCCAGTGTTGTGTCCACCTCCCTGATGTTTTCTTCATGATAAAATGACAGGTCTGGGTCTCTACAGAAATGGAGTTGTACTGCCTAGAAGCAGCTTTGGGGTTTGGCAGTGAAAATAAATCCCCAATTGGTGCAGAGACCTGCAGCTCCTGGTGACTTTGCAGAGAGCATATAGTGCAAGACAGAGCCTCTGCTGCTGCCTAGGGAATAGCTCTGTGTGATGGAAAACCTTTAATCACCAGGAAAAAAAAACAACCTGTAGAAAGAACAGATTATACTAAAGAAACTTGAGGAGGTAAGGCAGAGCAAACCATAATGTTGGTGTTACAATTACAATCTGGCTACTTAGGTATTTGCATTTCAAAATCATATACTGCATTTTTTTTTTCTGCTTTGACTTAGATCAGTTATTAGTATACAAATGGATCAAACTATGTGATTTATTTATTACAGAGGCTGGACAGCATATAGCGCATAAGAGGAGCATCACAGAAATAATCATGGTCAATGCTGATATGCTTTTTTTACTTGTTTGAACTCAAGATTGTTTCAGAAATTTTGTCTGTACTGGTTTATTCAAAGGCTCACTGAGGTAGTTGGGCTATTTGAATGTTTTCAGCTGGACATTTCTACATCTCAGAGCTGCACCCAGCAGATTTATGGCTTTTTAATGGTGTTTTTTGGCATAGGACTTACTTCCTGAGGATTTGAAAAGCTGCCTTTATTTTTAGCATTAATTGCTGAATAATAGGACAGATGTGCAGAATAGTAAAGCTAAATAAGAAAAGCAGAGTTTGTACAATAATTAAGAAAATGATTTAAAATTGTTTAACTTTTTCCTCTAGTCTCTTTAGTGAGAGTCATTGTTTTTCATTGAAGTACAAATATTCAGGAAATATTAACTAGCAAGAAGCAAAATGATCTTGCAGAGGAAGAACTCGCTAACTTTGTTCTCAGAGACTTGGCACAAGGTAGTTCTGGGCTAGGCAGAAGATAAAAGAGAGGTTATCAACATGATAGATTCCTTTTTAAAATTTGTTTACTGAAAATCATTGAGAAAGGCTTGTAAACTCTTCCCTGTGGAAATTAGGATTTCTCTCAGTTGAAGGAATGGTTAGAAACTTTTTGTTTTCCTTCCAAATCCCATCTGTTTTTTGTGCAGCCTTCTTGGCAGTTACAGGCTCTTACTCCCTTGTTAGCAGAAAAATATCTTATCTGTCCATTCTCTTTTGTGCCATGGCCAACAGGATGGTGTAACTCAGATGCGTGTGGTGAGTTCTCTAATGGGAATCTCTCTAATGGGAGTCTGCCGTGACTGGAAGTCAAGTGGGATTCAGA
The DNA here is from genome assembly GCA_013400855.1 of Buphagus erythrorhynchus. Lineage (NCBI taxonomy): Eukaryota > Metazoa > Chordata > Aves > Passeriformes > Sturnidae > Buphagus > Buphagus erythrorhynchus. The sequence goes on along the minus strand of VZTT01064095.1, from coordinate 76,340 downwards.
TTTCATTCAGTGTTCCCCACAAAACAGAGAGTCTAGCCTCTGGGTTTAAATAGGTACCAAGAAATCTTGTCCAGTTTTTATTCCAGTGTTCCAGACATTTGGGGATTGATCCAAAGCCTCTCCGATAGGTTTCCACTGTGTATTTGGTATGAAGGGGGATGAGTTGGGAAATATGAGTAAGGAATTAGGATTGAGAAGTTCCATTTCATTTAACGGTTCAGGATACTTCTGTTGAGTAGCTGAAATGTGTTAAACCTAGGACATTTATGAAATAGGCATTTAAATTAGATGTTAAGATGTTAAGAGATATTGAAACATCTAGGATCCACTGCTTTTAGGTAGACTGGCTGTGAATCATTTAAACATTGAGGTTCTCTATTTGATGTATTTTTCTGATGGATCACACAGGGCTTTTAAACAAGGGCATAGTAATGCTAGGAACAAACTAATTTTCCACGGTCCCTTGTTGAAGTTTCTCAGAGCTGCCAAAAGGTGCTGTATTTACACTGGACCAAAAACACATCAGCAAGGAGAGGAAAATGAAAAGGATTTGCTGTATAGCAGTTTATCAAAGGTCAAATATATAAAACAAATTCCTTTTCATTTCAAGTAGACAGAAATAATCCAGGTATTAGGCTGAACTTTCTTGTACCAAAAGACAAGAAAGACTTTTTCTTCATGTAAAAGAAATAAAAATGTCAGTTGGAGGTGGGAGAGGAATTTTTTTTCTGAAAAACCTTGAAACCCTATAAAAATCACCCCGTTATCTAAATAAATTTGATTATTAACAGTGTATAAATTTTCTTTAGTATAATCTTATTTACTTCTCTCTTGTTCTGTAGACCAGGGAAAAGAATAAATTGTGCTGCTCCTGTATCACTGCTCCACTGGAATGTTTCATTGACACAGAGGTGTGGCACTACCTTTCCATCTCCTCTTGAAAATTCAGAGCAAGAATTAATACTTCCTTTGGAATTAAAAATCTAACATTAAACATTGGAAGAGCCACTGGCCAGTGGTAAAACCAATCTCCCAGGTTTGTTTTGGCCATGTTAGGCTGCGTGTCCTGGGACCGGTAATGAATTGCCCATGCCTTGAACTCCACCATGTGCAGTCTGCTGTGTGAGCTTATCAAACAGCCAGTGCTGACTGTGGCTTGAGATCCAATATGTGTGAAAGTGCAAACTCTTCCTTGGCACTGGCACACAAATTTTGCCAGTCTGGAATAACAATATAATTTTTTTTTTTAATGGCTGGATAATTTTATGATATTCTTATGGTAATCTTATGTTAGTAACAATGTTAGTTATCTTACGTTGATAACAGTGCTCAAGCTATGAGGATTCAAATTTAACGTTCTGAAGAGAAAATTAGTCAGATATAAACAAGTAAGATTATTCAGACCAAAGTGTAGCACTGTATCATTATATTTGTACATTTGAATATGGATAAAACAATAGAACTTCAAATTCTCCTAAAAATCCACCAGAAATGCATTATGGTGATGTAAAGTTTGCTTGACATTCCATGTACATGTTAATGATGTGCACAGTCCCTGAGTGGGTTACCCTGTACCTTCATGTGGAAAATTGTTTATTCCCCATGCTTTGATATTAGAGTGAGTTGCTATGGGAAGCTGAAGACTGTATCCACCAGTTCTGCCACCCTGATTGGGCATGAAGATCACCCAGCTGTACACTCATGCTCGTTTATTTTCCTTCAGCCCTTAGATTGTGCAGATAAGTAAAAATATTAACAGCACAAAAATATCCAAACTCTTAGCCTGATATTCCCTCACTTATAGTAGAAGACAGCTTGGGATTTTATGGATGTGTCAGAGCTCCCATGGCCAAAAGCCTCTAAAAATAATTAAATGCACGTGGTCTGGATGCAAGGGGCCTCCTTCCCATAAGAGACTGTTGTTTGGTTTAGGGCTCTGTGTTTTTAAATTTTTTTTCTTTTGCTTCTACCTACTTTGCTGGTGTAGACTTATTTTCCTGTTATATGTATGATGTTCAGTGCCATCAGAGTGAAAACCCCAAAAGACAGAATTTGGCCAAGAAACGAGGAACTTAAATGAAATAACAATCCCCAGAACTTTTCACAGGTAATAGTTTGAGGGGAAGAAGTGCATGTTGGTGTTGGGTATTCAGTTTTTTGGGTTTTTTTTTTCCTCCCTTTTTTCTCTGTGGACTTTTTCCCATTGTAATGCTAGGAGTCTGTTGGCTACATCTAGCTCAGATGGCTAGTAAGTTTCTCTTGCAGGGGGCGGGGGGATGGGGGAAGAGGGAAAACACCGCGATATCCAGGCAGCAGGTAAAGGAGAGGTTTGGAAGTCGCTGGCTCTCTCGCTCGTTTGGCTTGGAAAAGGACGGTCGGTAGGAAAAACTTCGCCCTGCCATACCGACACCAGGAGCTGCCTTCCTTGGCTGTGGGATCCCACAACCTCCCTGCTCGGACGCTCTCTCCTGCATCTCCTGCCGACTTCAGACATCCTTTTGGAGCATCAGGACCGACACTGCCCCCAGTATCCGTGAGCAGCATCTTCCCTCCGCCCTTCCTATCTGGGATGCAGCCGCCATCCCCGCAGCACCCCTGCAGTCACACGGGATCACCGCATCTCTTCCCTGCTCACTGGGAGCTGGTTGGCGCTGCCTGCCAGCTGGGACAGTAACTGCCCCCCAGGGGAAAGGTGTCCACAACCGAGACAACTGTTTACTGGGTTTTCTGCTCTGTTGTTGTTAATCTCGTAGTTATTGTTGTTGTGTTTTGTTTACCTTGTTACATATATATATATATCAGTAAAGAGCTGTTATTCCTACCCTCATATCTTTGCCTGAGAGCCCCTTAATTTCAAAATTACAGTAAAGTGAAGGGAGGGGGGTTTATACTCTCCCTTTCATAGAGAGGCTCCTGTCTCTTTGAGCAAATCCCTGTCTTTCAAACCAAGACAGTTGGTTATTGAAGACAACCCAACTTTCTGTTCCCTGATTATTTTTCTTCTTGGAGTACATGTGTTAGAGCTGCTTAGGGTGAGCATTCTCAGTGTGACTCAGTTCAGTCTTCAAACTCAGAAAGCAATTACTCCTTTAATTTTGTCTGGGATATTGCTGCTGCTGGCAAGGAATGAAGTTCACACTGGCTGTATTGGATGACTTAAAGGTCCAGACTGCAGCTGAAATCTCCTGACTGGTCCTGGGCAGAGGGAATTAGCAGTAGGGATGGCATTTTGTGGCTGGTATTGAGACAAGGTGTCCCACCTGCATGCGATGTCTACTCTGAAATGCAGGTGGGTATGGCAGCTGCTTGCAGGGACACACGAGTGTGTGTATTTTCACAAAAACAGCTTTTAAAGTGACATCTGGGAGGCAAAAGAATGTTTTGAAGCTCAGTGTTAGCTACAAGAAAAGTGGGTGAATTGCTCTTCATGCACAAAGTTTTAATGCTGACTTGATCCACTGCAGGGGAATATGCAAAAGCCCAGCATGGGTGGATTGACAGCTATTTATTTTAGGAGCTAAAATATGAATCTTGAATGTTTGTCAGATGTTTTGCCCCATTCTTGGTGAAGAGATACTGTTTAATCGATAAAAATGAATAATTTAAATTCAATATCTTCCTGTCGCTATCAATAATAGTTTTGTGAGTGATGTATTACTATTGTAATTGAATTTGTCAGACACCACCAGTTTTACATGACAGTTTGTTAAAATTTTAAACTTAATTTACTATAGGCAGTTGACTCAGGCTGTTTGAATTACATTGATGTTTCATCTTAAAAACATTGATTTTCCTAAAACTATCTTTTCTGCCTTTGTGTTTATTGCATTATCAACCAGGGAGAGGAAAGCTAGTAGGAAGGCATGGTCAGAGCTGGAGTCTCATCCCCCAGCATCCCAGCTGGTTTTGTCAAAGCAAAGAGAGTTTTTTGAATTACTTTCCACAGAGGTGTATGGACCTGTGGCTTTCCTCTATTTCTTCCCTCCCCATTCGCAGTATTTTACCTTTTTCTGGTGGTTAGCTTTCAGCTGCTGCTCTTTTCTACTCTGCACTTCTGTGTTCATCTCTTACTGGATTTGAGGAGACTACACTTGCTCTGTAAATTGGGTTCATCATGTATGGATCTCCTATTTTGCAGAGGTGATTGGATGAATACAGCCCACCATGTGTTTAAAAAATAAAATCAGTGATCACCAGAAGATGACAGAACTCTCCTGTGTTCAGGCACTTAGGGAAAACAGATTCTGCTTAAAGGCATTATGAATAATAAGTATGCAGATAGCCATATCCACCTTTTGAAAGTGAAACTTAACTTCCTAAAACATTTGGTTAAAGTGATTGATGTTTTTGTCCACTGCATAGAAAGGAATAATCACATGATTACAGTAATCCTCATAAGAAGGTGAGAGGAACAGAAAATTTATCAGTCAGCAGCTGACTCCTCCTGAGAAAGGAAAAGGCACAGTGTGACTGATGAAGGCATCTTTTGAGGATTTACAGCATGTGGTAGCTCTTGTTGACTTCTTTCCCCCCTCATTTTCTTCTAGAGCCATAATGTAATCTGAGTAATTTCATCCTGGAAAAGGAAAGTAGAGAGCAGCAATTTGACGGCTGCGGTGAAAGCTCCCTCTGGGGCAGGCCCTTTGATAGCAACGTGATTTGTATCTTTGCATGGGAATGGGCACGCAAAGAAAAATTCAGGCCCTGTGGAGGGCCAGCACAATGTCTGTGTGCCACTTACATTGCTCTGGCCTAATTTTTTCCCACATGTAGGTGGTCCTTGCTCCATCTCTGCTGGGGTAAATTTCCTTGGCCACATTCTTGCAGAAATATTCTCCCTGGGAAGTTGAATGTTCCAGCTCTAAACTAGAAAACATTTTTGTGTTTTAGTTTTACACTAGGAAAAATGACTGGACAGAGTCCAATAGATCTTATTTCACCATAAACATAATTTCTTATTTTTTTTTGGCTTGATGTTTAGGGAGCAAAAACAGTGAGAAATGGGTGAAATGAGCATATGCCTCTGCTTTCCATATTGCATCCTTGCTTATTATGTACGTGCACTGTTTTTTGTGCCAGAGCAAACTGGAGCATTATCCATGCACCAGAATCCCAGTGGACAAAGTGATGGGATTTGCCCAGGAGAAGACACAGCCTGGAGCGTGAACCAACTGATGAATGCAATCCTGACAGCACAGGGGAAGCACAGACTGAGATCAGCCAGGAGAAGTGACTTGCTTGCGCTGAGGCTCTTTGTTGCCACTGAGGAATTAAAAAAAATGAGAACAGAGACAGTGGACAAATGGACAGTGACACAGAAAGGAAAGGGGTGAGAGCTAAGTGTCAGTAACCTCTGCAGAGTGAAAGCAGTGGGTTAGGAAAATGCTTGCTGCTGTAGTCTACTGAGTGGATTTGAGCAAAGATGCAAAAGAAATGGTGTTTCAAGGGTTGTCTCACACACCTATGATGGTTCCTGCTTGCGTGTGACTTCAGAGGGGCATCTCCAGAGACTCTGGTTGTTTGTGCTGTCCCTGGGAGGGAAGTAGAAGGGAGGAGGCAGAGGTTATCTGGCTCCAGGTGGTGTGCAACACCATGGAGATGGATGTGCTGCATACCTGCAGAAATTCCAGCCCCACTTACAGCTGTGAGGGCTGACAGTCAGAGAACTGCTACTGAAGGTGGCAAAATTTTAGATACCCATCTGCCCATTTGGTTTCTGTGCTGAGTACTGAGGGCAGCATTAGCCTTCAGCCTTCCTTCTGAGAACTCATCAGTAGCTACATTTTATGCTTTTTTGCTTATACCACCGTCATTTTCACAGCATTCCACTGTAGCTACAACAAGAGCAGATTATGAGTTCAAGTGCAGGAAAAAAAATAGCAGCAGCAGGAACAACTGAACTTTTTGAAAAAGAAAGATGCTATTTTTCATGCAAATGTTCTTAGTAATGAAGAGCAAGGGAAAGGAAAAACAGAACATACATCACGCAGAGCAAAATTGTTTCAAAATAGGACATTTTTCATAGGTTGCCAGGAGGTGTTGGCTGCTGTTTATAGTGGCTTTATGATGTACTGGGAGTCACTGCATGGAGTACAAGCCCAGGACTGAGCAATATCAGTGTCTAGCACAAGATGTCTAATTGCCACATCCTGAGGAGGACATGTAACTACTGCCAGGTGACTAAAATGAAAAAAAAGTAATAATAAAATCCACCCCATGGATAATGAAATCTTGAGTTTAATTTTAGAGTATGATCTGCTCTAGATGCTTTATTCTGAAAAAGGATGAAAACTGTTAGATATCTGTAACAGTATATTAAGACCAGGATGACTAAGGGCTTGACTTGCCCTGTAAGTCAGGGATAATAATGAGTGTTACAGTGTTGTCAGATTTTATATGAGTGAATTCATTTGTTTTGCTTCTTGTTTCAGCACTATTGAAAGATTCTGGCCTGGGGGCCTTTGAGAGTTGAGATCCTCTATTTGCAAGGCAGAGTGGAAACAAGAGGTCAGGCTTCACTCAGGCCCTTCAACAATACCTGGAGCACTAAGGGCTGCACCTGTTTTTCTTTTTGTTGTTGTTGTTGTTTGTTGAATTGACCGTGGGAAGATGTGGGACTGGGACATGGAAACTCAAGCTGTCATTCAGCATTTTAAATAGTACTATGCAGTGTTCTACAAAAACTTAATTAGCTGAAGTTGCCCATTTTGGTATGTTCTTGTAGAATTTACTTTTAAAGTAAGATTATTTCAGTGGTATTAGAGATCTAACCAAGAAAGGAACTTTTATGAAGCCTTAGGAAGAGTCTGTGGCACACTTACGTATCTAAAAACCTTTGTATGTCTGCCCTGCTGGAAAAAGTAGGGCTTCATGTTAGTAGTTGGAGAAACACTACACAGGTTGCTTTGGATGCACTTGTAATCAGAATTTTTTTCTGATCTTATTAGTGAATTTGTAATGTAAATATCATACCAGTTTTACTTACTTTGCAACTTAATATGGGCAGGATTTATTGCTGTGTTTTGTGACCTGTGATTTATTTGGTTTACTGTAGCATGCCTAATAGATCTTATGGGGTAGTGCGAGAAAGAGCACATGTTGCTATAGCAATTATATGCCCAAACCTCTAAATCTCCCTGTCTTATTAATTAACTTCTAAGGTTTCTACTGCAGGTCTTACTGGTACATATAGGAAAGACACCAAGTCAGATTCATCGCAAAATTAAGGCTGTTGAAGCCCCAAGGCATCCTCGTCTCTACAGAGTCCTGATAGAGTGCCAGAAATGCCATGTCAGAGATTTCTTGCTAGGGGCTCAAACTAGTATTTGGAATAGGCCTTTTAAGCACTTCTTTAGATCAACAAACCTCCCTGGCAAATGTTGCATCTCAGAAGAGTCTTAATGGCACTTTAGCTTTTGCCCAAGGAGAACAAGATTTGGTATTTATACATGACTGCAGCCAAGCCTCCCCCACACAAATGTTAATGCCCAAAGCTGCTCCACTGCAAGCTCTGTAACAGGCATTTACATCCATTTACATCCATTGCTCTTCTGTGTCCCATGATAAAGTTCTGGAGTACCACAAATGTAGTGAAGGATGCTGCAATTTACAGCAGCAAATGTGGGTGTTGCCTGTGGGGTGTACCCTTCCAGCAGCTGACAGCCACCCTATAGTCTGGGAGGGTAGGGTCCCAGACACTGCATGGCCAGTCTGGCCTGTTGAGAAAGCCAAGATATGCTCAAATGAACTCAATTCATAATTTGTTGAATTACCAAACCAAGGACCTGGATTCAGTTTTTTCTATGACTTCTCTCATTGTTCACAGCATGTGTAGCAGAGATTCCTTCTCCATTAGAAAGGCCTTCTGTGCTGAAATGAATGCTTTTCAAGTGTATCATCTTTGCTTTAGAAATGGTGGATTAAGGATAAATATACTGATCTACCTGTCTCCCCAGCTTCAGCAGGTGTATGAACAGAGGAGATAAGACAGAAAGCCTGTAAGAGCCACATAAACCTAAAACTGGCCTCTGCTTTATTGTGCTCCTTGTACTTTTATGTGGCCAGTTCTAAAAATTTTCTGACCTCTGTGTCTGAAGTTGTACAGTTAAAGCATGTTATGACAGCAAACAGCTGGACGGTGAGCCTCATAGACTCCTGACTTTAACCTGGTAAGTCTAGAGAGAGCACTGAGAGGAGGAGGGATTTGGCTACAGAGAGCCAGCCAAGCAGGTAGCTATTGGCCAGTGAGCTGAGTGGTAACCATAAAACCAAAACATAGCCAAACAGGTTCGAATGCGAGCCTTTTGAATAGCCGATATAAGAGCTGTGCACACTATTAAAGCTCTCTCTGCTGCATGTTGTGTCATCTCTCTGTCTCCCATGACCATGACAGTGTGTTTTGGGGAATCCAGATGGAGTTGATTTGTCAGGCTGCAAAGGCCAAAGAGAATTAGGAATTAAATGCACCATAATTTCCCCCCCTCATTGGTACATTTACAGGATGTAAAAGGTGCATTCTGCATGTGAGACAGTGATGCAAGGGAAAGCTTTCTCTGACAACCTTCTTTAACTCCCACGGTGCCCTTCTTTTATTTGGAAGGAACAATGCCAACTGATAATGAACTACCTTCTATTCAAGGCTTCAACTCAAATATTCGTTCCTCATTAATAATTCAATGTGACAAATTTATTACCTTGAAGGTGCTGTGAGGCAATTAGACAATGGGAAATTGTGTCTTCCTTTCAGCCCACTTAATTGGCTTTCAAGTGTGACATTCATCAAAACCTTGACTTTTCATGTAAGCTTTCTGTTATGCAAGGCATGGTTCTAACACTGGAACTACATGCATTTGGAAAAATTCACCTGGGGGGTAACTTCACAGGTTGTTTTTAATAGCAAAAAGAGTGAGAAGGACAACATGTGAGAGAGTCCAAGAAGCTTTATTTTAAATCAGCAGAGAAATTACCATCACTTGGTAATTTTCACATGACAAAATGGCCTGTAGTTGTAATGTAATTTTAGGAGTTAGGGCTGTATGCTCTCTCTCTCTCTCAAGTAATGTTACAAAATTACCAGTAATTAACATCTTTATAATTTCTTTCCCATTTTTATGTATTGTTTGGGATGTAATAGAATGAATTAATTTTAAATATAATCTTTTGTACTCCAGGTACTTTAGAACACTTCACATAGTAATGACATGTTGTTAAACAGTGATAGAAAAGAGATTACCTTTCTAATAAGGACCTTGGGCAAAGAAATAATTTGAACACTGGATTTCATATTCTTCAACTTCATTTCTAATGTGACTGCCTTCAGTGTTGACCTTTAAAAGACTGCTATATGAGCTCTTGAGTGTAAGGAGCAGCTTTGACTATAGTAATTTATTTTGCAGCAGTTGCAGGTATGTTTTCCATTTCTGACATTCAACCTGAGTTTTTGTTATTTAGAGGGTGCTTTTTTTTGGTATCCTGTAACTTATAGATGGCTGCAGTCTTTCAAGGACACCCTTAAAAATGAAATTGTTGTTCTCAAAGGTCTGATTTGTCCTTGTAAACTTACACGCAGTTGAAAATAGAAAAAGTTGTCTTCAGAATGTGCAAAATTAATCTATTTTTTGATTATTTCACTTAATGATAACAAATTTTGTTTATTGAAAATGCATGTCACAAGCATCTTCTTTCATCTACAGTGTGCTTTCAAAAAGGAATGTGCTTTTAAAAAGTCAATAAAAACTTCACATTTGTGACTTTGCAATTTCTCTGTTAGCATGTATTCATCCTTTTATGTTCTGTGCTTTGTCTCCTTGAAACACTGAAGGACTACAGTGGACTTTTCCAGCTATGAGTTGAATGTTGTTCATGCATGGAAGGATTGTGGCTCAATGTCTGATCACCATTCAGAAGAGGAGTAGGACAGATTAGGATAGAGAACAGGAGTCTCAAGCAGAGGCTGTGCCTTGTTGCTACTGTACTGGCCTTTGCCCTGTTGAAGCTGCTGGTCCTTCTAACCCTCCACATTTCCACCAACAAATGTTTGGGGGTTTTTAATATTGTTTCTTACCAAGTTAATGCAGAGAACCAGCTGTGTCTGTGTTTGAATGCTCCCAGTTAGCTCACTGACCTGCAGAGCACTAACAGCCTGGATGAAGAACTGGTTAAATGAAGGTCCACTTTTATTTTAGGACAGTGGTGAACTCTACCTTTCAGACAAAACAGAGAAGGAAAGGAACTGAAAACATTGTGATGTTTGATCCAACACCCAATAGCATAAATGAGATTCTACTCCAGCTAAAGAGGCGTGCAAAAGAAAGTAGACACAGTCAATTGTAAAGATGATCTTTTTATATTCTCTGGGGAGGTTAAGTCTGCTGGGATGTCCTGTTTGCAACTATTCACTATGAATAGAGTTTCAATAAAATGAGGTCTATTTCTTTTTATAGACATACAGTTATGTTTTGCAGGCTTCTTTCTGCATGTAAACTGTCCAAATTTAGTCTAACCTGTTATTTAGCCTTCCTGACCTTTGCACAGACTTCACCACTTGTACAAGTTTTTTGTGAGCATCAAACATCATGGAGATAAGCAGTGCTAGAATACATTTGTGCTTACTATGTACACATAGTATTCATATGGGGAAAATTATTAGTCTCAGTAACAACTGGATAAAATGGAGATAATAGGAGTTCATGATTGAAAGGCACAAGGCTTACTCATTTTTAGGGCTTTTTTTTTTTATTAATTGTAAGTTGTTAGTGACTAAAAGAGAGATTGTATTGTGTTAAAATTATGATTTCATTAAAAGAAATGCAAAGTCTGAAACAACGTGGCCCGTAAGGATAGTGTTGACTTCAGGGGGAGCTTAACATTCAAGGCATATGTTATTCTATTTGGAAATCTAATTTAGGCTCTAGTCCAGAGCAGTTAGGCATGTCTTCAGCTTTTACTATTTCTGTGGTGATATTTGCTACCAGAATAGTCATATTTACGGATCAGAACTTTACTGAGATAATGGCCTGATTTAATTAGTATTCTAAGAGAAGACCATTATACTCTTTAGCACATGGAGTTCATAAACCTGCATATCTGGCAGGTGTAACAATGCATTTACCAGACCCCTGAGTACTTACTGTTATTATATTGTATTGGAGTGAAAATGAGGCAGTACATTTGCAAGAGAAAACCTAAATATTTATTACTTTCACATAATATTTTATTTATATGGATCCAGGTTTCTTAGTGAAAATCTGAGGCCAGTGAAAATCTGGAAGGTCTTTAATAAACTGCATGGTCTTTAATGAAGGTAGTGCATATCCTAGAACAGAATTACTAGAATCACTAGAACAGAAAAGATACCAGAAATATTGACAGGTTCACTGGTAAGTGCCCAGCTCAGCATGGCTAGTAGGTTACTGTGCAGTGTTTTCCTATTTGGAAGGTGGATGGGGTCAGAGCTGGTAACATTTATATCTTGAGAGCAATTTTCTGATTTGGCAAAGCTAAAGTTGTTGAAATTGCTCTTTCAGGCTGAATGGAAACTTTTAAAATATTCAGGTACATTGGCAGGTAGATTGAGAGCAGTTGTTTAAATTGCCTGTTTGTGTGTTTTGCAGAAATGTTGTGAGTTTTAGTGACTGTGATATCCATGTCTCTTTGTGAACCTTGATAATCCACCTCATGCCTCTGACAGCTGAAGTGAGTACAATGTTCCACATATCTACCTGTTGGCTTAATGCCTGTCTGCATCCAAACCTATATGATTTTTTTATCAGCTATTTGTGCTCTACACTCTAGGTAGTGTTGCCAAGTATCTAAAAAGTTCTCAGAATAATACCTTGTCTTTCCATCAAGAGACATCAAAACATTCCTTGATTAAGTAGATGTTATTTACATTACCTCCTCTAACACCCAGCCACAGAGAGGTAGGGACAGCATCTATTATTGACTACATATATTCTGAACTTGCACATTAGTTCATATGTACAGCCTGGATGAGGTCTTGTTTTCCTTTGGAAGCAGGCTTAAGGCATCCCTGGTTTGGATTGGACTGGAGCTGGTGCTTTGCCCTGGCTGTGTTTCTGTGGGAGCCCAAGTCATTTGCCCACAATGATATAAAAAACTCTCTTCAAGAAATAGGATCTTTGTCTCCCAGTTTCTTTCAGAAAATCCTTTTCTACATTTGTCAGAGCTTTTCTACTTGTTTTTATGGAGCATATGAAGAGGTATTCAGGCCGTCAGAACATTTGTTAATAAAAAAAACCCCAAAAGAACAACAAACCAGTTTTTAAATAGGAGCATGAAATATAGACTGATAGAGAATGACGAGGAAAATATTTATAATGATTCTCACACTTACAACAGCTTATTTTTCTTTTGTTAAAAACATCTTACTAAACACTCATTTTCTAAAGCTTTAGTCGAATTAAACCATGATTAGCATGTCAAAATAAATCTTCTTCCTTTCTTTCCTTTCAAGTCAATCAAAAATGTCCTGTTGCCAACAAGAGAAGGGGCAAAAATGAAGGTCAACACTGCATCAGTCTTTTCAAAAAGCTCTGCATTGTAAATTATTTAGGGGCTCAAATAATTCCATTTTTTCTTTTCAGTGGTTGGACAATAAAAGCAAGATTTACTGCAGCAAGTGAATAATAAAAAAAGAACCAACAGAAAACAAACAAAAAGCCGTTCACTTGGCAACCTTCTGTGTTAATCAGAACCTGAAGACTAAACTGAAAGATCAATATTTGGCTTCAAGATGAAACATAGCAAAGCTTTCATTAAAAAATAATTGGAATAAAAAGAAACATAGGCTGTGTTAATTGAAAAGAGGCAAATATAAAAATCCATATAGTCTTTTGGTTATCTGTGATAAAATGGCCCCATTGGAGCTTGACAAATTACAGTATTTTTATGCACATATCAAAGTTCAACTTGATTGTCTCATATGGGGGAAAACACCATCTGTCTGTATTCTAGAAATAATCTCCATAATTGACTTCCAAACAAGTCTCAAAGAAACAAGCATTTATCACCTTAATTGTGACAAGCAGAATGTGTGTCCCTGCTATTTCATCAAGATAATAGTAATAGCACTGTGGATACCTGGTATCTTGTCTTACTCTACTTTTTTTTTTTCAATTTGTGTGGGTGGGAACTGGATCCTTTGAGTTACAGCTACTCTGTCAAATTACAGAGGAGTCAGAATCACCTAGCACAAAAATAGCAGAGTGAGACACTGCCAAAGGTGGGGCTTGGTGTGTGGGACTTAAGGTACTTAAGGGCTTGCTGGAATTTGTAGAGGGGAGCAAAAACTATTGCTGGAAATGTGTGAGAGGACAGCTTGAACACCATAGGCACATCCACAATGTGCATATAAAATCCACTTATGAGGGAATCTATTTGGGTTTTAATCTCAGAGATGCAAACTCAAGCTCAGTGCTGTGACATACCAACAGCGAGCTTTGGCCTCCAAGCTGAAACACCCTGGAGAGTCTTACTCAGCTCTCTCTGTGGCTGAAGAATTTTGCTCTTATGAACCAGCAGCAGAGGAAACTCTCAAATTTGAAACCAGTGAGATCAGAGTAATGGAAAACATTTAAAATTGACCAGTAGTTAGAAACCTTGACACCAGTATCTGAAAACATCTGCCGCATGAGTACCTAAGCGCCTCCATAAAATTTTGTAATAACAACCCCTTTATGTCTTACACCTGGTTATTACATAAAGGATTGATTAGGTCTTGAATCTTACAGGGAGGGTAGGCAACATTTAATATATATAGCCTAACAATATATTTTCACAAGATGAGCCGACATATTCTCCTGTAAAGTCAAGCTGGCAAACATGGCTGAGGCTCAGGGCAGTAAATAAGGAGATCTGGGCCACGGCTGGGCTCACTCATGTCCTCCAGGCCATGTGTCTCCTCTTCGCAGCCAGGGATGAATTACAAGAATGAATAGTAACTCTTCCCACCATGCTTGATTTTATTTATTCTTTTGGTCTCCTGCTGAAGGATTGCAAGGCAAATAGCCCACTCTCCCCTCACCCTCCATTTGGCAAGTTTATGTTAATGTGGCCCAGTATTTACAAGTGGTACATAAACAACTGACAATTTTATGTTGCTAATAAACAAAGTTTTTTGTAAGCAAAATGTTCTTGCATTATATTCAGAAACTAAATTTGGAGAAATGCACTTGCATGTAGGAAATAGCAGAGTTGTTGTGTAAATCTGAGCTGAAATACTGAGTATCGTATGCACACACAACATTAAAGAAATTACTGAGAGAAATAAAATCATCACCCATGAACTGGGTGATCATCACTCCATGGCTGGAGGTGATATTTCCAGTGGTGTGGACTAGTTAATACAGGCTGCTGGGGAGAGGATAACAATGAGGTGGACAAAAGTATGATGGTACCATAAAAAACAGTTAGAAGACCTGGAAGCTGATCTTCTCCCTATCAGTAATGGTTTTTTTTTTTCCTTTCATTAAGTGCTGCGTTTCATTTATTACATCACATCTATTTGGAAAAATCTAATGTTTTAATTATTTTTTATAAATGAAAATTTCTTCTGTAAATGAAAATTATTTCTTTGTGCATTGTGTTTTAACATGAAGGAGGAAGGAGAAAATAGAAGAGGAATGCTTTAGTGTGTAATTTTTGGTTTTATGTATTTATACATGTGTGTGCCCCTTTGTGATCTAAAAAGGTATGCTGTGTCCGTAGTTCCTTCCAAGTCTCTCCCTAGCAGTCTATGTGCCCTGCTTCTTATAGTAAAATTGTAACACTTCCATCCATTCTGAATTTCCTTTATATCTTGCTATGCCCTGAGGCATCAGAAATTAGTTATTATGTATTTTGGAAGAGTTTATGGTTCATCTGCATGCAAGAGAATCTATTTGCTACACAGACAAGAAGACTGGCTTTATTGTGCCAGGCTCACTTAGCAAAGTCAGACCTGATAGTTGAGCTGTTAAGTTTCCTTGCATATACTTATCTAGTTTGAATATAAGACACTTGTAGAGGCCTCCAGGCTCCCAAACAGGCTGTTGTCACCTGGTCCCTCTGTGTTGAAGAGGCTCTGTGGCCTTCATCTATCATCCCCTTCAAGGCAAGGGTCCTTAGGGGGTGCCCCAGGGACACCCCTATTGGCCTCGGTCTGTCTGAGCTTGTGATGAGGAGTAGCCTCAAAATTTGTTTACAAACTCCCTGGAAGCAGGAGTGTGGCTGCTCTGCCAGCAGTCCAGGGCCAAAGACCGGCGACATAGGTCTCCTGCACAGGTGTGGGCCAGCCAACACCCTGAGAACAACCCAGACAGGATTTGCCACTTCCTGTACCAAATGCAGACAGGTGGTTAATAAAATACTCTCTGTTAGTTTAACGACAGGGGATCACCTGAGGCTTGCCTTGCCTTGTCTTGTCTGCCTCATTCTGTGTGAGCTCCTCTGAAATATATATAGTGCACTGCTGGCACCCAACAAATGAGATCTGAGCTTTCTCTTGTTTTATGGGCTCCTTGTTGTTTTATATCTGCTTGGTAGTATTAGAGATAGTCCCGTTTATAGCTTCAGCTGTGTTAGTGGAGGAGCCCATCTGAATGTAGACTGCTACTTTTTCTATAATAAAAAGAAAAAAACCCTTAAATTAGCTTTTCACTTCACAGCCAAAAACTTTGCAACCTGATTTTGTTGTGACATTTTTCCTCACTGCAAACCCTTAGAAGTTATTATGCTTTGATTTGCCTACTGCATGTTGTATGATTTTCAGGGAAGGTCTCTGTTAGATTTTTATTTGTTTCTAGAGAACTCTGTACATCTTAAGTATAGTTTAAATTATGCTAATAATAAATAGAAGTATGCCATATGACCCAGATGACTTTTCTTTATTACAATTGCTACCTAAAGGGCTGTATATCCATTTCACACATTGAGCATATGGGAAATGATGGTATTTTTTTCTCTATGTTTTGTGGTTTAATGTTGTTTTTGTTTTGCAATAAATCTGTAGAACCCCTGTAGGCTGTTTTTCACATTGCTTTAAAATAATTTCCAAGTGTGTAGTCATTTGTTACAGATAATGTTTGCTTAATTTGTAAATGTGGGTGCCTGAGGATTCCCATTTCTTCATACTGGTGGGAGAGTGAGACTGTGAGGCACAAATATCTACTTCAGTGCCACTTGAGTGTTCAAATAAGGACAGAATATCATAATTTCTGTATTAGCATTTGGAAGACAACTTGCATGGGGATAAATCTGTTCTAGCTCTTGTCTGGCAACACCACTGTAAGGGATGGCATGGTGAGGAATGTAAGTCAAATGATGTTTTATTTCCTTTGTATGATATAACTCTTATATAAGAGCCTGGATCCATAGCTCCACACTATGCTTTCAGACTTCCATTTATTTTTCTAACCCATTTCAATCTGTTCACTGGATGTCACTACCTTAGTGATGCAGTACTTTGCTTCTGTCTCTCTTGGTTTAGCTTTACCTTTCCAACCCAGCTGGAATTATCTCCCTTGCTTCTTCAGAAAACATAAATCCTCAGCTGGCCTGAAAATTCTGATGTATACAAGTAAGGTGCATACTCATTCTCCTCTGAAGGGAATCATAAAAGTTTGTGGTTAAGATTCAGCAAGGCATGCAAATAACACAGAACATGCCACTGCAGTGCTAAATGCTACAGGTCTTTTTTGAAACTCTATCTCAATGCTCCTTTTGTCAAGTTACCCTAATCCTGCCAAATGCTGAATGGCTTTTGAAGCTTACACATATCTCATTGTTATTAATGAGAGACTGGCACACTGTGTAGTGAAAAAAAAAAAAAGGTTCATAATGCCCAGAACACTGAATTAATTACAATGAAATTAGAACAAAAATATATGAGGTAACTAAGAACAAACATTTCTATTAAGCACCACATTCAGAGATCTTCCCAAAGTATCTGAAACATAGAAGATGTAATTTCCTACAACCCAAGTAAGACTTCAGCTTCATGAAAGCAATCTTTGAATCAAGTTGATCCTAGTGAATAAATGCTGGAGACTCTAATGACAAGCAGTTTATTCCACTTCATTTGCTATAGATTCTTCACCTGGTCTCTGCAGCTCACCAACTGACATTGCAAAAATTTACTACTGAGTCTAGAATATGCTACTGAGACCTGTAGGGTGTAAGTTAGAGAGAATGCGTTTATATGGTTCTACATGTCAAATTACACAATAGGATCATATAATTAGAAGTATTAGACTTGCATGAATTCAGCATGCCATTTTTTCTAGGCCAAAAAACTTAGAGAGCATAAGATTAAAACACTTCTGTGGTCCCAGTAGTGCTTCTTACATGTCTGTTGATGCATGTTGCTTCTTCCACTGGTGGAAGTCCTCTTGTTGCCATCTAGCCAGAGTTTCTCTTCCCAGCTGATGCTTGCCATGTCAGTCTTACAAGTTCTTGTAAGTTAGATTCAATGTCAGCAACATAATAAAACATATAATCTGCTATATCTTGATTACAAGAATTACTGCTTTTTCCCTTGTTTCACTGACATTGCTAACGTGTCACTCTGTTTTGGGTGGCTGTTCTAGTTAAGACTGAGCATTTTTGATCTCTAAAGCCTTTCAATTCTGTAGTAATTCTGCAATTTCAATAGCAGACAATGAGAAGTTCAAAGCTCTGTTATTTCAAGTTTATATCACAGTATCACAGTATAACTAGGTTGGAAGAGACCTCCAAGATCATCAAGTCCAACCCACACCCTAACACCTCAACTAAACCATGGCATCAAGTGCCACATCCAGTCTCTTTTTAAATACAGCCAGGGATGGTGACGACACCACCTCCCCAGGCAAAGCATTCCAATACTTTATTATTCTTTCCACAGAAAACTTCTTCCTAATATCCAACCTATATCTCCCCTGGTACAGCTTGAGACTGTGTCCTCTGGTTCTGTCAGTTACTGCTTGGAGAAAGAGACCAACCCCCACCTGACTACAGCCACCTTTCAGGAAGTTGTAGAGAGTGATAAGGTCACCCCTGAGTCTCCTTTTCTCCAGTCTAAACAACTCCAGCTCCCTCAGTTGTTCCTCACAGGGTTTGTGTTCCAAGCCCCTCACCAGCCTTGTTGCCTCCTCTGGACGCACTCAAGCGTCTCAACGTCCTTCCTAAACTGAGGGGACAGAACTGGACGCAGCACTCAAGGTGTGACCTCACCAGTGCCCAGTACATGGGAAGAATCACCTCCCTGCTCCTGCTGGCCACACTACTCCTGATAATGGCCAGGATGCCATTGGCCTTCTTGGCCACCAGGGCACACTGCTGGCTCATGTGCCATATGCAGGAGTATATGCTTTTAATGCTTGAAAAGCCATTAGGTCTTGGATCTGAAATGAACAAAATAATTCACAGTGCTTGGTTGGGTGTGACAGTTAAACTTCCGAGTGCTCTTAGGCACCCAACTTGTCAGGTTGTTTTCTTCAATGAGACAAGCAGCTAATAGTTGCTATAAAGTTGTTTATTACAGAAGCACGTCAGTCTCAAAGGCAAAAGCAAAGCAAAGCAATGGTAAAAAGCAAATGGCATAAAAGCACATGGCATAAAAGCACATGGCATAAAAAGCAAGTGGCAAAAGGCAATGGCAAAATGCAATGGCAAAATGCACCAGCCCTCCTGCATGTTCTTATATAGAAACTTTCCAACAAGCTAAGACACAAACTCGGACCACTACTTCTTAACCTATTAGAATTCTAGTTTCTTAGCATGCCAGGCTACGTATAAACTATGTATATGGTCTATCTTGTTCTATTTGAAAAATGTAAGCAATATTCTTATTATAGCTTTATTATGTCTAAAACTATGTTCCTGGAGCCTCTACAGAAGCTTATTTTCAGCACTAGTATCTAGGACTATGTTTTTCAGCCTTCTCTAGAACATGTACTACTACTCTGGCATCTGAGACCTTTTACTTACTAAAAGCACTTAAAAAAAAGTCTACTTACTGACTTGCTTGCTTATACTAAAACTTAAACTTTTACCTTTGCCATATGTATGAGTAGCTTAACATTCTTCAATCCATCCAAAAGGCTTTAATTCAATTCCTGCACTCTGATTTCTCTCTAAACAATTCAGAGACTCCTGACTTACTGAGTCCAACATCTCCCCCTCCTCTTAGAAACATAAAGATTTCCTTAACAGACTTAGTGATCATTTGTCAAAAGCATTGGAGAAAACAGGGCACCATGATTAGTACCACTACTATAATAACTAAAATGTACAAACCCATTTTTAAAAGCTTTTTTGCCCATGATGTTAAATTCAATCTATTAAACAAACCATCCAACCTCAATTATTTTGTGACTTATATCATCTGCAGGTTATTTGGCCTATTTTCTTCTTCTGGATTGCCCTCTGGTAGAAGGCTATCCTTTTCATCAAAGTCTGGCCTGGCATGTGTCTTCACTGCTTAATGCCTACTGGGTTGCATCTAGCAGCGGAGCTAAAAATCTTCATGATTTAATTGATTATGTTGCCTCTGCAGTTAAAAAATGGTTAAACTTTATGCTTACAAAACAAGATTCTATAAGCTATTGCAGAAAATAGAACTTGGATTCAATTATTAAGTTGTGAGTGCAGTGTATTGAAGTCCATGAATTTGGATGAGATTAATCACTACACTCTATCCAGAAAATTCCACAGGATGTTTCATGTACCATAGCAAGAATTGGATATTTAAATAAATGGGGCCAAATTTTATACTAGTTCTGATTCTCCTTAACAATATTAATTAAATAATTAAAAATACAGTAAAACCAGAATGCACATCTCAGTGTAAACCAGTAAAGTAATGGTTATTTTTCAGGTGTCTTCATAAGAAGCACTTAGAGACTGGTATCAGACTTCCAAATGCAGTAAGACTTCTTCTCTATTGACTAAATACCATGTGGCAATAATAGGAAGATATTAAAAGGTTACCTGTTGAAGCAAGGGAGTGCTACAGGGCAAATTTCTTGGATGGTTTTACTCAGATTCTAAAGGCAGATGGGGCTGGTCCTGATGTTGGTCAAATTTCCAGTGCAGTTCTTTTCCCAGGTGCAGAGTCTCCAGGCTGCAGTTGGACTTCTCAGTGGTTCAGTTTTACACAGTGACTCTGCCTGAAACCAGGTAGAGCCAAAAGTCAAATTATGACAATTGGTGCCCTTAGTCACGATATTCACTCAAACTGCTGTTACTCTTGGTGGGAGATTTTTCTGTAGGCCACAGACAGTCACATGGCTGTAGGTTACTCCAGGAAGGTGGCAAGGAGAAATCTCAGGAGTTTCTGCTGCAGGTCACTGGGGGATTCTCCCTTGTGTGTATGTGATAGTTCATTTAATGGACTGCTATCAGCTGCATTACCATGAACTTCATATGATGGGACAAATCGTGACTGAATTTACACAAGGGTTGGAGAGAATCTTCCCTGCCTCTGTTTCTTGCTTAATACCCAGAGAAGGAAAGCGGAGCCCTAAGCTGCATATGTGTTGTTTCACTTATACAGAAAATTTGTGCCATGCCAACCCAACTCTAGCTCAAGAAGGGGACAGCTGAAATGGTTCTGAAATGGTGAAGGTCATCCTCATTACTAACTCACCCTCCTCTGGCAAAAATTGAGCCTAATTTGGAGGTAAAACTGGTGGATGTCCAGGTAAATACCTTCCAGCTGCAGATGAAGATATATGATGACCTTTTGACAAAAAGTTGCATGAGCAGTGTCCCGCAGTTCACTTTATGCCGTCAAGTCCAGTATGCTCCACTTGGTCATTATTCCTGTTGTCTAGGTTCTTGCAAATAAAATGTAGATATTGCAGCTCTGTGATCTGGCAACAGAACATTTTTTTCCTTGGGTTCTCTGCGGCTCTTAATGACATAGGTAAGGCTAAATAACATTTTTTCGATGAAAAATATATTTAACCTGATTCCATATCCTTCTTGTACCCATTGATATGAAGATTGTATAGACCTCTTTCAGAATGGAGATAATTGCAGAACAAGTCTTTTTGGCCCAGCTGACAAGCAATTTGTGAAAATGATAAACTATTGCATGATTGCTCAGAAGGCACAGGCACAAATCAAGCATTTCAAAGACTACTCTTGTCTAAAGAGCTTATTAAATTGTTAATGACTCTGGAAGTTCTGCATATTTTTATTTTAAAAGATAAACCTGTATGTGTACAGTGTATTTAATGATGAATTAAAATTTAAATCACTTACTGCAGGCAACTGCTACAATATTGCTTGGGATTATGTGAACATATTTGTTTTGTCCTAGATTGAAGTTTGGATAAAATTGTTAACCACATTATGTTAGCTACAAACCATAAATCTTGCACACATTGAGCAATTGGTATATTTTGATTTGTCTGTTCACATCAGTTAAGTAAATACGATCCTGGTTAGCTGAGGAGAATTACTCAACTCGTGAGCCTATTTGCATGACACGTGGGATGGGAGAGCTGTATTTTGTGGAATACCAAACACATTTGATCTTGAAAAAGTTTTGCCTATGGGTTTTGAATATAGATGTATTTAAAAATTGAATCCAAGACTGGATTAATTCCAGGAGTTTGAGTATCTGAATCTGCAGGGGATACCAAAAAGGCAAGGGCAAGAGTATGTGCCCTGATTTCAGGTGAGTACATGGCTATGTGCAGACTTCCTATTGCTGCCATGCCTGTGTCAGCACAGGCTCCAATCTAAGCATGTGCTGCAATGTCTGCTGGAAAGTGGTGCTGGAAGTCAAGGGAATGCTTAAGCACAGGCTTAGTGCAGGCCATGCTGTGTCTAGCACCACATGGGGGTCAGGAATTCTCTGCCTCATTAGCACAGATACAGAGATGGCCAAGGATCAGTCTTGAAATTAGTGTCCACTTTGTGAAGTACTCAGTGTGGAGAAAAGGATCTAAGGTAGTGAATAATTACTTGGTGAAAGGTAATTTTGCCAATTAGAGTAAAAATAATATCTTTCAACTCACAACAGAATGCATCTTTTACTTTCATTTATATCATCAGTAAATGGATTTCTTAGTTTCCAGTAGATTATTTTGCAGTCATTAGGATAGACTACTTGTCACTCTGCTGCTGTCACTCCACCCAAATGTAGGAGGTATGTGCACCCAAATGTAGGCTGAATAGCAATGAGGGGTATTTTAGCGCCTTGGTATTAATATTTCAAATGTTTTTGTTTCGTTGTCTTACTTAATATTTTATTATCAGATTTCTACTCATTATGCATATGGCCTTATTCCCTGTGTGGATTGATGAAGTTATGTTGCAGTAAATTGAAAAAGAGAACTATACATACAGGATGATTTACTGTAAATATGAAATTCAGCATAAACCTGCAAATGCACTAGCAGAAATCCCTAGTTATTTCAAAATTCATATTATGAGACAGACAATCAGATGCCCAACAAACAGAACATCTTGTACTCTATTAATCCTGCAGTGACAGATCCCTTGCATGCATTTAGCTTTCCAAATAATGCAAACATATGTCACCATTTTGCTTTTATTGATTTTGGACTTTCAAAGTACAGCTACAGCACCAGGCATTATGAAGGCATTTATTGCAGAGTTTGCTTTGATTTGTTGTAGTCAATTGAAATTGTGTCAAAGTAAATTCTTTAATATTAAATATGATGAATTCCCTTAGGCCTTAATCCTGCAGAATCATCCAGCTCAAGGTGACTCCTGCCAAGTGGAGCAGAAGAGCACTGGGCTGGGCAGCGCTTCCCAAAGCACTGTCCAGTAGCCTGCCAATGCAGAGAATTCACATCGACAAACTCCAGTCACATCACACAAAATATTGCCATTCACAAACATATTAAACTCAAGCTACCTCCTCTTCTGCTGTTTCCATTATTTGAAGACTGTTGTTGAATGTTTTTCTCAGATAATCTTTCCCCCCCCTAGTTTTTGTTTTCAGTCAGTTTTTGGTCAATATATACCTATTCATTTGGCAGCAAAAAATAACATTTATCTTTAAGAGATTTTCTTTAATTACAAATGTAACGACAATAACCATCACTGTTCTCAGCCTTGAATTTCCTTCAATGCTTGGAGAGTTACATTAGTACCTGTGTGTCTTTGCTGAAGCTGCTGGCTGATGAACACTAGCACTGTGTTTGCCACGTCTGTAGCCACATATCCAAGTCTTTCTCAATTCTCCCACAGTTTCCACTTTATAGCAAAACCACTGTAGCTCTTAAACACTTGGTTGTTCAGCTTTCATCTTGTAGTTCTTCTGTGATACTGTCTTGGTTTGAAAAGACAGGTATCTGCTAAGAAAACTCCCCTCCCTCCAATTTATTATAATTTGGAAATTAAGGGGCTCTCAGGCAAAGACATGGGGATAGGAATAACAGTTCTTTACTAATATATCTAACAAGACAAACAAACAAAAAAAAACCAACCCAACAACAGCTATGAAATTAACAACAAACAGAACAGTAATCAGGTTCCAGTCCTTTTCCGGCCGCAGACTCCCTCTCTGCGCTGCAGTTACCGGTGGTGGGGGCAGGGTAGGTCTCGCGCAGCTCCGTGAGGGCTGGGGGGTGATGGCGGCGGCGGCCCAGGTGGGAGAGGGATGTGGGAGAGACTTCTTTGCTCACGGTGTCGGTCGCGGTGCTCAGCAGGGTGCCCCGGGGGTTGGCAGACTGAAAGCGGGAAGGCAGCAGTGCGGTGTCCGACCGCAGAGAACCTGGCTCCCGGCGTTGGGATGGCGGGGGATGGTACAGCACCGGCTGTCTTTCCTCCAATTCCACGAGCCAGAGAGAGAGCAACTGCCCAAAACTTCTCCTTTACCTGCCCCGCGATCTCGCGGTGCTCTCCCTCCCTGCGACAGAAACTTCCAAAAAAAAAAAAAAAAAAAACCAAACCAAAAGAAAGGGACAGGAAGTCTCTCTCTCCTCCCCTTGTCATTAGCCATGTGTGCTAGGGTGTAGCCAACAAATTGTTAGCATGACAATGGGGAAAATTCCACAGAGAGAAAAGGGGAAAAAAGCCAACCCCCAGCAGATACTCAGTTCCTCCTTGTGAGTATTGGTCAGGTCTTGTAACCTGATATCATCAGCTAATGATTTTTCATCAGCACACTTACTGGTAGCCTTAAATATATTAAGTAAGGAAAAGCACTCAGAGCTATTCTTTGAGTATCTGAAAAAAACTTTGTTTTCTTCACCTTAGCTGTTCTATCCTCTTTTCCTTACGTTAATGTCTCACTCTTAACTAATATTTTCCATGTAACATCAAGTTGTCAGAGGTGCAAACTGCATTCTCTTCTGCTAGCAGAGTCCTGAATTTATATTTGTGGTGGTTTGTATTAATGAATTTTTTTAGTAAGGAAGTAAAGGAACCAGTTATGGAAATAATTCCCTGTAAGGGCCTTGGCAGTTTCCTTTAGACCTGTCAAAAATCAATCAGTGGTTAATTTTTAATATTGACTCATTGTTACACCAACGAAAAAGTAAGATCTGCCTTTGTGAACACACATTTTAACACAAACAAACCCCAGGAAGCTCTCTTCCTATCTTCCACCTAAGTACAGGTAACAGGCTGGCTGGGTGAGAGGCTGCTGCAGGCCAGGCCAGGCCAGGCCAGGCCTGTGTGGCCCATGGGCCTGGCGGGGGGAGGCCAAACCAGGCCCTGCCTCTGCTGCAGCGCTGGCAGGACCAGGGTACCCCTCCCCACCCCTGCTTTTTCCCGCGGAGGGCGGTGGGCCATCAGACCCAGGGATATCTGCCCTCCCTTGGAGAGACAAGGCCTGAAGGCCAAACGGTTTAAGATACTCCCCTAAAGAGAGGGACCCTTGAGTCATGGGGACACAAAAAACCACCCCAGTGTGCCTTGCAACTTACATAGATTCTCTATATCTTATTTGCCCTACCCCTCTTACTCTGCCCCTGTACCCTCAGATGATTTGCCAGTTGCTCTACCTTGCCCCCTGCCTTTCCCATATAACCCCAGCTCCCTCTGAGTTCCTGGGCTTCTTTCATCCTTGGGACCCTTTGTGGCAAGGCTCTCAGTGGAACCCCATATGAAGACCCCATCTCTTGCTTCTGTGCAGCCTGAAAGCACTTCTCACAAAGGAGCTAATAATCACATTGGTGAGGCTAGTGTGCCTGTGTACCTGAGAACATGCCTTTCTAAAGACGCTTCTCTAGGGAAGTCGCAGCACCTTGACCACTGCTTGCCATGACACTTCCCCTGCGTGGCTAGGTGGGCTTGCAGACATTAGCTGACATTAAGCCTTGCCCTGCTGCCAGCCAGAGCTGAGCCGGGGTCTGCTGGGCCCCAAGAGCAGCCAAAAAAACAGTGCTGCAGCTAGAGCAACCACCACCGTTTCTCACTGAGCCCCTACTATCCTGACCCACCCCCCAGCGCAGCCAGAAATACTCCCCCCCAACTACTCCAGCCACTACTTGAGCAAAATATTAAGTCTTTCACTGCACAAATCAAACCTACAGACATCAATTCTTCTCTCTTGAGTGAAAGAGAAAGACAAAGACACGCACAGAAACAACATAGAGACACTGAAGTCAGACAAGAAAAAAGAGGTAGGTCCCAGATAAGAGGGGATGAGGAGATGTCTTGGACTAAAATTCTCTTATGAACTATAGAGAAGATATGATTGATACATCAGATTCTTTTTCCCTATAACTCATGAAGAGTATAGGATAGATGACGTGTTCTAACCCTAGTCATAAGCAGAGGCACCAGTGCTAAAGTAAGCAGATGTTGAAGTAGCTGTAATCCCATAAGGAGTTTAAACAGAGAGAGAATTGGGTGATGAAGACCCTTTGCCCCCAGGGAAGAAGAAGATGACCTCTATTCCCAGAGATAAAGATGACCTCAGAGTTAGATGAAGAGAATTTTTGCTTTTGAACTACTAATCCTTAAAGTGTGCCCCATAAATTGACATAACCCATAAACTCAGCTGTGGGAAGGCTGTGAAAAGATGGGAGGGATTTCACAATTGCAAATTTCCCAGGCGGCTGCTATTCATGGAAATTAAAACTACAAGAAAACTATTTTCTTGTGGAGAAGTCTCCATAAACTAATGAGAGAGACTCCTCTCCCTAAGTAAATTGGAGAAAGACTATTTTAGAGATGGTAAACTGACTAATTTGTTTCTACACGTTGTCAGTGTGAAAGAAAAGAGGATGTGTGGGGAGAAGTGTTCTGAAGGTTTTATTCTTATTATTTTTTTATTTTAGTTTCTGTTAATAAAGTTTTCTTTATACCCTTCAAAATTTGAGCCTGCTTTGCCTTCCCTCCTAACCCTATCTCACAGCAAGAAATGAATAAATAATTCTAGTAGGTACATTAGCAATTTAGCCAATGCTAGATCCACCACTTAAATTAGTGCATTAGCCAAAAAATCTCAAATGAGCAAATCAAAACCACTATAATATTCTTCTTTTTTTGAGATTTTTGCAAGGCAGATGGTTTTACCTGCATTGTATCTGCCAAGATGGAGGGGTGCTGATCTTTCTTAATTCTGTTCTATATCATGCACTGAGGACCTATTTTAGAAAGGCAACTATTTGAGGCAATTATTTTCAAAACATAATTGGTTGCTTCAGTTTTCAACTTGTCATTCAGCTTGGTGAGAGAAACCAGATAAATCAGTTTTGGGTTGATTTGCAGTGATCTCATGTAGTGGCCCAACTGTTCGATCACAAATGTTAAAACAGAATATTGTAATTGTTAAAATGTTATTTTTTATCTTAGAAGAAAGTTTCTAGTCCAAATAATACAGATTTACATGAATGTCTGGTGGTGTGGATAATCTCACTGCTTGGAAGCTGGAATAGATGCAATTTTGGGGGCATTTCTTGCAATCCTGTTGTACAAAGTCATGGTAGAACATCAACAGCAACTTGTGGGACTGTTGTATGGAACAGGCTGTATGGAGCAATCCCTGCAGACTGCCAGCTTATCAACAGGCAATAAAGGAAATATTCCACTGCCTAGCTTTGGTTTTATGTAGCCTCTAGCGCAGATAGGAGTACTAAGGGAAAAAACGAATTGGAGATCTTGGCAAGGGAAAAGTAGACAGTAGAATGAGTTGAAACAACATTTTATCAGCAGAAAATCAATGGAGTTTATCCCTTTAACTCAAAAAGCCCAGCCAATGACAAGCTGAATTTCACTATAAATTTTGTTCATGAGCAGGAGGTATGAAATGTGGATTTCTCCTTTTAGAAATCACTCTAAGAGTTATGTTAAATACTTATCGTTTATCTATTGGCCTGAGTTGTGGCAATATTCATTAAAGTTTATTTGTGTCCTCTCAGTGACTACAGCGATAGCAACCTCTGTTGCTGCCTGTAAACGTGTTTAAATCGGGTGAGGTGAGCAAGCTTTTGATGCTGATCCCATTCTCCTTGCCCTGGCAGCCTGGTGGCAGATTTCAGTGGGAATGTGCTTGGAGTCAGGAATGCACCACTGAACCCGTCATTGCTGGCTAAGAAAAGCCAGTTTGATCCACACAGTGCCAACACAGTTTATATATAACATTAAATTGCTCATTATCACTGGGCTGTGCTGGACCCAGAGAGGAAGAGGGGAAAGGGCCTCCATTGAGAGAAAAAACAGCAGGGCATCTTCTTCCTCAGGCTTATGATGCTATTGCAGACGTCCTCTTGCTGCCAACCCCTTGCAGAGCTGCTGGCAGAGGGGAGCAGGCTGCCTTCCTGTCTCAGGCAGTGGGGGATTCCTGTTATTTCCCTGTGTTTCTCTGCAGCTCAGATTACCTTTCCCAATGTCACACTGTAGACCTCTCCCCTAGGAAGGAGCCTTGTGGGCACCCAGTGGGTCAACTCATCCCTTTCTCCCGGCAGCACTGGGCAGAAGTGTGCCCCTGCTCTTCCACACTGTGACAGACAGTGATTGATTTTGAAGTATAGAGTGACAGGAGATATTGTCTGTCCTGGTGCCTTCACTACTTTGCTTTCATGGAGGGCAACAGTGGGAAGCAGACACCTGGGTCTAGCAGCCAGTCTGCTTTCATGTCTGTGTTTGTGGGTGTGAGCCTGTGCAAAGTGCAGGCATGGGGTTTTGGGTTTTGTTGTTTTATTTGTCTTGTGGTTTTTTTTTTCCAAATTGTCCCTGATTCCTGACATCTATGAACTAATGAATTTCAGCATGTTCGGAGCTGGATTCTTGTATGTGTAGACAGAGGTGAAGGTCATCTGAGCTGTCCTGAGCAGTAAAATTCTGTTAATCAAGATAAAAACATTACTTTTTTGTTTTATAATTAGGGAATCACACCTTGATCAGATAAAATAGCCATCTGTTGCAGGATACTGATTTCATCCAACTGAAAATGAGGGGCCTTTTTGAGCAGCAGTTGGTGGCTTTTCCAAGAGCTCTCGATACTTCTATCAAATCACTGTCTAAAACACTAGAATTGGGAAAATACCATTATCAGTTGTTTCATAAAAACTGTATTTCCAGGTCAGTTGGAAAAATATTCTCCAAAATATGATTTTTGTAATTACTAATCTCTTTTTCCATCCTTTTCAGAAGTGCATGAGGGAGATTACTGAGAGGAGTGGCCCCCATTGCTATCCCAGGTGCTTAGGTTGTGTGAGCTTTTTTTTAATGACAGATTCCAGGGTGGAGTAAGTGACTGCAAAAGCATCATTATTCATCTGAGACAACTGGTTACTTTTAGCTCAGTGTTTGTTGATTTGCCATTTAATCTAGCTAGACCCAATTTTTCCACAGCTCCAAAGAAAAAAATAATTAACCCCTCCATAATACTTATAATATGGGGGATAGTTAGAAAATCCTGCTATCAGTTATCATTCACTTTGGCAGAAGAATAAAGATGATGATACATTTCAATTACAATTACCTTCCTGACTTCAGCAACAGTTGTAAGTTAATTCATTTTTCTTTTGACTGAAATCCTACTCTGTAAATATTAATGGTAGGTCTTTGTGAATTGTCCTGTTGGGATGTTGAAACTGTCATAATTTGATGATAGTTTTGAAAGATGTGAGTAAAAAGCTGGACTTTTTATTTTGATTATTGGAAACAACATCAAAACAGAAATCAAAGGCACACCAATAGAAAGTGAACTGAAAGTAGAAATGAAAATTTGTCATGGATCACTGGAAAGGGCCAACATTATTTCCACCTTCCCAGCTGGGAAGACAGGACTGTAAGATTCTCAGCAGGTATAAAACATCCAAGGTTGGTTTAGTGTGAGTGTCAGAAATATTTCTGCTGTCTGAAAGCATCAGCAATCACAGAGAAAATCAGATGGGAATTCAGGACTGGCTGATGTACAGAGAGGAGAGTAGTGGGGTTTTTTAAAATCCATTTTCTAATTTATTAACAGCAGTGAGAACAGTAAGGGGGGCGAGTCTATTCAAGTACATCCAGGGTAGAATCAACTAAATTAAGTAACCAGACAGGCAAAGGCTTTTGTGGGGTGCCAGCAGGAGGTGCAGCACAGAAGATCAGTGATCACTGAGTTTTGCCATGTGTGTTATGGAGAATTGGGTGACCTTGTGTGGCTGCTAGACACCCCCCTCAGTTGCTTGCTCATGGAGAGTAGTTTTTTGAAAGTTATATGTTGTTTTTGTTTGTTTAGGAAGGTTTTTGTAGGGGTGGGGGTGGATGGCAGATATCAACACTACTGAATTTATTCTTTTGGAAAAAAGTATAGTTTTCAAAATTTATTAAAAGAGGTGCATTTCCTTTCTGAACACCAGATTATAACAAAACAAAAGGTCACTACAGATTTTAGTGATGCTTAGAAGAAAATATAGAGGAAAACAAAAAGGGGAAAACCTCACAAAGTTTCTCATTTTAAATATTCTGAAATAGAAATAACTTTGAAAAGTCACTTTTTATGAAGCCTCAGTTTTAGTTACAAGAGTCATGACATGATTACCAGTCTGGATCACACACTTGTAAGATGGTTAGATGGGTAAGGTGGAGTGTAGCAGTGAACTGCTGGAGGATTTTGGTCAAACTGCAGCAGAGCAGGCTCCCCTGACTTTGCAGCTTTGCTCCTGCTCATTTGCTATTATCCTCATGTTTTTTTAAGAATAGAACTCTTACATCGCCAGTTTGTTCCATCTGAACCAGTGAGGGACAAGAAGCGCAGATGAGCCTCAGTGTGTTATGAGCCTCGCTTGGTGTGTCATGTTTATCATCTTCAAAGTGGTGCTTGATTGTGATAGAATTAGAACAAAAGCAAGGTAGGAATTTAAAACTAAAAAAAACTTCTTTGATTGTCTTCAAATGAACAATACAACAGTGTCTTAAACACATCAAGAGTGTGTTTCAGTGATGGAACCCCACGGCTCATTGTTTGAGTCAGCCAGCTGAAGCCTGAGGAAGCCCTTGTAAAAATTAGCACAGGAACAGAATCATGGAATCATAGCATGTCCTTGGTTGGAAGGGACCCACAAGAATCACCAAGTCCAGCTTGCATAGGACAGCCCTGAAAATATCTGCATGGAATATCCATATGGATTTGTTATCCTCTAGAATTTCTTGTAACTGTGTTGCATGAGCCAGACTTTTTTTGAGGTATGTTAATCTTTTAAAGCTGCTTAGCTTATTCATGCCAATGTCATGACAACAGATACAAACCTGCATGTTTACTAGACCTGCACAGAAGTCTGTGTTTGCACAAACACAGCTCAGAGGGGTGAGTTCACCTCTGCTCATGCACAGCTCTCAATATTAAAGTGTTTTCATTGCTTTCAATGAGAGAAGAATAATTCATTTTTACCATTTGAGAGTTGGGTACTTCCTTTATTATTCTTTGAATCTGAATTTTCTCTCCTTGAAAGATGTGAGTGAGTGCTTTTCTGCTGACACGTGTAGAAGGGCAGTGGATGATAGCCTGTTGTGACATTTATATTTCTTCTTTGACATGCAGGCTTTCAGAGTGTATCTGCCTGGTGCTCTAATGCCCTGGGGAAGCACGCGGATTTACAATTCTAAACCTCCATTCATCCAAATTTTTGGCATTCAGTCAAAACAGAAATTTGTCATAGTTTATAATCTTTGTTAACAAGGAACATCAAAAATTAATGCTCATTAGGGTGCTCATTAATATGCATGGTAGTCTTAGTTTTGACTTAATTTAGTGAAGCACCATTTCATAGTGGTATTGTGCCACTGCAATAAAGGAAAGTTCAAACCTGTGCTGCAGGAACAAGATGGAGCACTGCTCCCTTCAGACAGTGTTACCTCAGGTTTTGTTGTGGGGTGTTGCTCATCTGCTGCTGTCCCACTTCCTGACAGTCACTGAGAGCAGCTGCTGTGGAGCTCCTGTTGATAGTTGTTACTCCATGTTGTTGCTACTCAAAGTCCTCAGAATTTTCCAAATACAGTGCATGATGCAGAGGTAGTTACTAGATAGATTTGTTGATGTACGTGCCTGCCCTTACATTACTTTGATAAAGATTATTTCTGGGGAGGCCACGGATGGTTTTTTTTTACAAAAGTCTTATAGGTCCCTTAAATCCATAGCACAGTTTTAAAGCAGCATTGTCAAATGCGTAGTTGTGAAAATTGATCTGACTGGCACATGGAAAGAAATGTTTTCTAAGCAGAGTCTGTGGCCCTCATGACTGCTGTGTTCTGAGCTCAGCTGTGTACAACAGCTTGAAACAGTGATGTCCACTGGACTCTGCTGAGCTCTGCTGCCTCACTGGAGTGGGGTCAACACAGGTAAATGCAGTTCAGAGCATGGCAGGACTTCTGCTTCCTTGGAGTATTACATAATTAAACAACTGCCATTAATGCTTTGCCCCTCAAGCCATGGGAAATTCAAGAGTAATTAAAAAAAAAACAAAACAAAACATCCACATAGGGATTTTAATTTGTGAAGCAGAATTTAGCACACAGGCAGCACGCTAGCCAAGAGTTTCCTGTCTCCATGTCCCCTTCTCTGCCTGCCTGCCCGCCCTCCCACCCTGTGGTCTCTCTCCTGCCAAGGACACACTCGCCACGTACGGGCCATAGCTCTTGCCATGTTCTCCTTGGGGCAGGTATTGCACTGCTATTACTTCAGGAGAGGGAAGGCTGAGAGGAGGCGGTCCAAACTGGCGAGTTGTGAGGAACAGATAAAATTGGTACTGAGGCAGAAATGAGGCTGCCACTCATGGGTAAATTATTCTGATTATGAGATCCACAGCTAATTGTTCAAGGGTAGGACGGAGCTCTGAGGTGGTAGAAAACACCTCACCAGACCAAGGTACAGAACAGGTTCCCCTTTCCTCTAAGAAACCTCTACTCAGGTGATAATGCTGGGTAGAAAACAGGCTCAGATTTTTCTTCCTCCCTGTTGGAGGTTAGGATTTTTTTTTCTTTCTTTTTTTCTCTAAGGGAATTTTCTTCCATTTGTTGCCGAGGAGATGATAACAACGATACTTAAGAAAGACAAAAGAAGCAGCCAAGGTGGGGGGAAGAGGTGCAGCTGGCTGCAGTCTCTTAGCTGGGGGGCTTTCTCTTGGGAAGAGCAGAGATACTGTGATATTTGGCCGGGGACTGAGTGGCTTGGCTCAGCTGCTGTGGGGAGAATTCGCTGCCACCACGGAGTCCTGCACTGCTTTTTCCTTAATGTGGATGAGCTTCTGCTCACAAAAGCAGCTGTTGAACTGGGACCTTTTTGACACCCAGTCTTACTGGGAATAGGACGAAGACTCCCGATCCCTTCCTGGAGGGCACGTCTCCTGGCTGCTTGCCTGTCCCGCTGTTTTTCGCTGCTTCTCTGGGCTTTTTTGCTACACTTTATCCCGATATCCCGTGTTCACTGGAACTCCCTCGCTGCTTCCGCTTCGGCCACCGCTTGGGGCTTAGTGCTGCACTTTGATTCACCGCCCCCAGGAGTCTGATTGCCTGTGCCATTCCAGCTGCGCTCCGAGGTTCCTGCTGCAGCCCATTTCACCGCGCGGCCCGCCCGCCATTACCGTGAGGGAGACGCGGCCGAGCTCGCGCCACAGCGCCCCCTGCAGGCGCGGGGGAATCGCGGCCCCTGCCCGGCCGGGAGCCACCAGCGCCCCTGCTGGCTGTGCCCGGAACTGCAGCGCAGGGGAAGGTGCCGCAGCCGAGAGAGGCTGTCCCTGGGTTTGTGTTCTGTTCCTCGGGGCTGCCGCTGCTGCTCTTTGTTTGCCTTGTTCTACGTACACACACTAGCAAAGAACTGTTGTTCCTTTTCCCATATCTTTGCCTGAAAGCCCTGTAATTTCAAAGTTATGATAATCTGGAGGGAAGGGTGTCATATTTTCCATTCCAAGACAAGTTCCCACCTTCCTTGTCAGACACCTGTCTTTCAAACCAGGACATCTCCCTGTTCAGCTTTGTTGTCTCACATTCCTTAATATAAATTTGAGTGGTCTGGTGGCTGAAGTGCCACACACAGACAAGTTGCCTACTTGAGCATCAGATCTTAAAGCTACAGAATGCAAATAAGTTCTACCATACAGCAGAAACGCCCCAAACACACCCAATATGCCTCAAACTTGAATGTCAGTGGTCAGTGTAGGAGCACAGGTGACCACAGACCTGATTTTTTTCCTGTGTCACCCTGGCTTTTTCTTGGACATTGCTTCATTGCCTTTTTAATTAGATGTACTTCTCATAGCAGCCCACTTTAGGTGATAAACAGGCTGAGCAAGGAGCAGAGACACTCTCTGCATTTCCAGAACACATCAGCACAGTTATTTAGCACAAGGGATTGCATGATTTTGATTCACTGAGAGCTCATGAGGTTCTGAAACTCTTATTCCACCATGGCAATCAACTGGCCCATTTTTAATAGTCAGGACTGTAATAAAACAACATGTATGCAGGCACACCAATTAATTCAGGTTTTGACATTGGGATATACTCTTTCTTCATTCACCCAGGTACTTCCACTTGCTTTTAAATTCCCTTCCCTTGCATTTCAGGAAGGGATTAGACAGTGCTGGCATTAAAGGTGCTGGTGGAAATTACCTGCTTTTGCAGAAATTATGAGAAGACTGGCTAGAAAAATACAGCTTAAAATGGCCCTGCAACCCCAGGGAACAAAAGGTAGAATCTTTCAAACAGAGGTGATGAAATACCAGCTACTACCTGGTCAGTTGAAAATGTTATAGAGGATAGATTGCAATTTCAACACAGAGAGCACACATCTTATGAAGTTTTGGAATATATGTGATCTGTAGAATTCAGTGTTTTTTATTTGTACTCTCCTTTAAACTAAAATCAGTTGATTTCAAAGGAAGAGAATTGTAGGGTTGGGGGAGGAATCAATATCAGGTGTTCTTGCAAAAAAAGAAGGTAGCTATGAGGTGGATAAAGTCAGTTAATCTTCTGCACATATTGACCTTGGTGAGCATGGCCTTCCCATGCCAGGATCCTTTCAGGGTGACATGGCTCACCTTCTGTCTAATCATAAGTGATAAAGTCTGAATCTACCTGGAAAATGCTGGCAAATGATTATTTGGTCACTTTATTAGAGCAAACATAGAACAAATGTCCCATGACCTTTAGGCAACTTTTTTTCCTGTTTCTCCACTTCAAGACCACTAATGGGAAAGATGAATGCAAAGGACTCAGTGTAGAGCTGCAAACAGATCTTTCCCATGTCTTGCTGTACCACTGGTGAAGCATGTATGGCTGCTCCCCTCTGTTGGGATTCCACTTTCCTAGTTCAGCAGGTTTGTGCCCCACCAACCAGCTCTCTGCTGGGGAAGCCAGAAGGAGAAGAGAACTGTGTAGCAGCTTTGCAGCAGATGTTTTCAGTTAATCATCAGGATGCTGCTTTGAAACAGTGTTTTTAGCACATGGGATTTAGTCAGTTGCAGGGGGTGTGGTGCACATGTGTACCCCCACAGGTGTGCCACAGGGCTCAGTGCATGAGACAGGCATGTTAACAGGAAAAGTCTGAGACATATAAGAAGCAAGAACTGGAAACTTGGATATTTTTGCAGATTTCAGAAAAGACTGCTACCTCAAACCAGCATCACCTCAGTGGTACATGGTTGAGTAAAATAAATTCCTGATCCACTTTTCTAAATTCATGCAGTGTGGAAAGCTCAGAGAGGAAGTAAAATTTTCATGTCTTTGTTTCAGCCTGCTAATGTTTTGTCAGAAGGATTTGTCTTTAAATAGGTATTTGTTATACTTTCCATTCTGACCTCTACTGCAGACAGCTCAGAGTCTATGTCTGTACATTCTCTGTCCCCCTCCCTGCAAGGCAGCCAGGCATCCCTTTCCAGGAATGACTTACATTGGGCAGCACATTAGGAATTGCATGTCAGTGGGCTGACACAACTTTTGCAGGCAGTTGCAAAAGAGATTTGCACTCACTGAAGAAACTGAGAGCTGTTTCACCTGACTTTCACAAGACGAGGCCATTACCATCTCCTACCAATCCACTCTGGCACAGAAATGCTAAGAGCAGACATCCGAGTTCTTTGTTTTTCTGCCCATCTGAGGAAACTCTTATTAGTTTTTCACCCAGAGAAGACATATGCAGCAGCTTTGCATGCAAACAGCAATTACTGGCAGGATAAAGGACTTTAGTTGGGTATTGATTTTATGTCAGGGAATTTTCTCTGGCTGAGAACTTGTAGGATTTTCTGAATACAATAATATATAAGGAATGGCATCAATTCTTGACATCTGGTGTTGTCAGAATTCCTTTTCAGCCCCTTTTCATTAAATGTAATCCCTTTAACAGGGTTGTGTTTTGTTTGTTTTTTTTCCACTAAGAAAGCAAAGGCATGCAAAGACAGAGTATAGAGGTGGTAAAGGAAGGAAAACTTGCATTTTCTTGAAAACATACCACCTGCTTGCAGTATCAAATTGAAGACATTTGCCTTTTTATATTCCTGAACCATGAAAATAATTCTCAAAATGCTCTTGAATACTGGTCTGTCAATGCCTATATCTATGTGTTTCCCTGTTTGTTTTTAGGTATTTTAAAACACTGGTTTATGTTAGTTCTTTGCCTTCAGGGATCTTTACTCAGCTGAGCTTGTCAAAATGTCTCCTACAGATTTTCCAATTTCTGTCTCCATTTCCATTAACACTTTTGGATGAGTGTCACTTGGAGTTGGTGCCTTGTCAATTGGAATGATCTCTGACCTTTTAATAACCACATTGAACTGTTAGCTGCACTGGAGATATGCCAATTAGGGGAGTCAGTTGATACTCACTTTACATCCGCCTGCCAGTTTCATTTAGGGACAGAGATATTGATACAGCCCCTGGGAAATTTGGGGAAAAGAAATACTTCTGATAAAGTTAACAGACAATTTTATGTCAGTACTGATGTATACAGATGTAGCCGAAAAAGGAGATGTGTGGATGAATTAATTAGAAAATGGTTCTCCTTGTGACTACCCAAGGGTATCCCTATGTGCTCAGCATATAGAAATACCAATTCAGAGGAGCCATATTTCCTTATCAGTAAACCAACACTTTTGGCACTAAAATTCTGTCATTGGAGAAACCTGTCTGAAGAGATCAGCAAGTTGAATGACACAATGCAGCAAATCTCCTGAGACTGAGCAGCAGGGACAGATAAGCAATTTAGTCTCCACTCAGCACCTGCAGGCTGATGAGTTGCTGCCCGATTTCTAAAGCCATTGCTGTTAAAAAGCCAACACTTGCCAACAATTATTATATAATGCCCCCTAAACTACTTCATGTCTTTCTCTTTCCATATGTCTGCCTACATTAGCACATGGATATGTTCTCTCCCTTACTGATGTGCTGCCTAAATGTAAAGTGCAGACTCATTTTGTCAGTTTTCTAAGTGTTGATGGAGTATGCCAGGTGGTGATTACCATTTTTAAGATACAGACTTAGTAATGGAGTACTGTTTCGTAATGCCTAGCAAAAGCTGACTTAAAAAACTGTATAAAGCATTGCAGTTGATCTCTCATCCCTGGTATTCCATACTCGTTTCCTAGTGAGGGCAAGTTAAGTTCTAAAATCAGCAAATTGAGATAAATGCTACAGAGTTTCAGTGCTGCTCCAATAACATATATTTCTTTTTTACAAAATAGGAGAAAAATAAAAAGTATTTTATAGAAGTTCCATTTCACAAATGTTCTACCCTGAGGCATTTAGCTTAATTCAGCAACCTTTGTTCCTATACTTGTCTAACACAGATGCATCAAGGAAAGCTAAAAAGCTGTCTGGTCATCCAAAATTGCAGATTACCCATCACGTTAGAGTCTTTCAGCTGTATTCCTCACACGGAGAATCAGGTGGAAGTCCTTAGTTAAATTCCACCCTAAATTAAGGCAGGTCCTTTTGCACTTCGGCAGCCTTTTCTGCTGTAAAACTTCGGGGAAAAAACTATTAAGCAACATACAAGTAAGAGCACCGGCTGGGTTATCTACAAATTCATTTCAGTGTGCTTTTGTGTATCTGTGTGGGCTTTGTGACAATATGAAATACGGAGAACTGTTTGATTCTCTTTCTTACGTTGCAGGGAAATTTATCCTTTGTGTTTTCTTTTACCTCCCCTTTCCCGAGAGGGGGTTAAGATGTGCATTTTAGCCTTATGCTTTCCTCTGACATTTGCTTGGTCTCTTCTGACCTCTCTGTTTAGGGAAGAGATGTGCCACAACACAATATCGATCAGAGCCATTAACACTTGTCATACTTTGAGATGCACTAAAAGGTTTAGGAAAACATGGATTTCTCGGGACTGGAGGTGGTCCCCAGGCAGTCACCTTGAAGAAAGGCTGCTCATTTGCATAACTGGTTTGAAACACAGGGTGTTAAAAATGTTTGAGGCTTTTGGGGCAAAGATCATTTGTGGATACCTTTGTGTGGATTTCTTGTTGGATTTCTCAGTTGAAAAGCAGTTGGAGGAAGCACTTAAGAATAGAAAATGCCAGCAAAAAGCTTATTTTTCATGAGAAACTGTTTGAAAAATATTTTTATGTGTCTTTGTTTTTAAGAAGTCTTATCTGATGTTAATATGACTTCCAGTTTATACAGATGTTCCTGCCATCCACAACAATGGGTGATAGTGACTGCCTGGTGCAGTGTGGCTCTGCTTTCCATTTGGGCAATTGAGCTGATGTTTGTAGGAATTGGATGAATGGGAGAGGATCATGTGTTATTTCTGTGCTCCTTTCCAGTGGACTGGCATCCTTGCTTTGGCAGATTGTGTCCCTAGAGAGGCTCTTCTAACCTTACCTTGTTGAGAGGAGAAAAGAGATATTAAGGCAGATTTTTGACTTCAGTGGAATAGTGGTTTTGGGTGTCTGAGAAACTACAGATCAGACATTCCC
Source organism: Buphagus erythrorhynchus (assembly GCA_013400855.1). Taxonomy (NCBI): domain Eukaryota; kingdom Metazoa; phylum Chordata; class Aves; order Passeriformes; family Sturnidae; genus Buphagus; species Buphagus erythrorhynchus. Next base: position 38,025 of record VZTT01064095.1, on the reverse strand, counting down.
TCCTAGTCTTTTTTGAAGTGTTTGTCTTTGCACTTGAAGTGGGTTTATTCCACATGGTTCCCTTGACTTCTGAAAGGTTATTCCTGGCTGATGGGAGAGTGCTTGAGCAAAGTGCCTGGTTCACATTACATATGTGGGGCAGGAGTGCTGAACAGTCAGTTGGTAGTATAGAGTTATTTATAGTTGAAATTTGACATTAGTCTCAGGTTTGTTATGGTTGTATTTCATAAAGCAAAGAGACATAGCCACGGAGCACACTATGCTGTGGCAGCTCTGCATAGAGGAATAGATAAAATATTACTGAGCCCCTGAATAGAGAGAACTTGTATAGTGAAATAAGTTTAGAGGAACAAATAAGATTTTCAAGGCATGCAGAAGCTTTACTTTTCATTCATTATTGTTGTAGATGAGTAATGCAATGGTTGGCTCTCACCATCACAGGATGAATATTGTGCATATGTTAAGATAAATTTTGTAGATGTATAATTATGTTATTGCAATATATCCTCTCATAGTCCTCCTTCCCCTCCCCCTTGTACGATATGGCTTGGGGAGCTGGGGCATTTGGGGAGGGCTGGCTTTTACTACACCTGACCTCCAATCAAGATGTAAGAAAGTAGTTTCCACCAATGGATGGCAGAGAAGGAGTTGACCAAGAAGACTTTAGGAGGGCCTAGAGGTATAGAGGGCAGAACATCCATTCTCTAAGTGAGCATGTGGCTGCCAGCCACGGGGACTCACAGCACTGCTTTTTCTCCTTATTCAGTCTTTTGTTGTGTGTTTGTTAAGGTTTAATAAATCTTTAAAATTCTAAAAGTGAGCATAATTTCTCACAATTTTGATGCAATGTGTATCCAAATCCCTCTGAGTAGTTCAACCTCATTTCTACAACCTGTGTCCTCCCACTAACTTGCAAGAAGTATCTATATGAGAAGATGGGGTTAGCTCTAGGTTAGTCTCAAATAAACTGGGAAACTGTACCATGCACAGAGAAATTATTGTAAACTACAGTAAATAATAGATTATTTATATGATGGATGGCTATCTAGACATAGATAAAAGGAGGCTTAGTGTATTTTTATGGACAAAAAGAAACTATGTGCTGCTTCCTTCTCCTTCCCTCCCCTCAATTTTACAGTGCTCAGTTTCTAAAGAGGAGAAGAAATTATTTTAAAGCAATGCTCTTACTGTCCTAGATTGGTCATTTATTCTGAGTCTTCCACAGGATTCATTATTGCTCATGTTATTTTAACAAGGTATTTTAAAATACTTTTATTGAGGTAGTAATTATATGTCAATTACTGTCTCAGGGAGAACATTCTGATTTTTAATATTTTTTCCAACACTGATAATCAATAGATATCTCAAAAGGGTTTCATACTATTGGGCCTGGAAAACCTGTCGTTTTAGAGAACTAGTTGTAATATTCATAAGTGAAAGCAAACATCATGAATATTAAACCCCAGCTGAAGCATGTAAGTGTAATTAAACAGTGAGGGGAGCTTTGGCATGTGTCTGCAGCTGAAGCTGTTTCTTAGAAAGACTTATACTTCGAATCTGTCTTTATTAAGGCCTTGTCCAAATGATAAATATACGCTGCCTGCTTGGTATCTGCCACTTGGAAATAAATCACTTTGGGATTGATTTGCTAACACCTTTCTTCACTTCATGTCCTTCTGCCCAGGAGGACATGCTGGAGCTCTTCACAGAAGCACAAAAATAAGTGGAGCTGCTGAGAGAAGAAAGCCAGCAACAGCGTGACAAAGCACTGCGTGTTCACTGGCACAGATGTCATCATGACTCTCATGATTTAAAACTTGTGGAAGTGCAAACATTGCAGGAATTTTGCATAGGATCTTCTGATAGTCTAATTTCAAGCTTGTTCTGCTTCAGTGCAGAGATGGAATGTGGATGTGTATAGCTCCACTTCCCTCATTCCTGCTTCCTAAATTATAAAATGGCATGTGTGGAGCATCCCAGTTTTGTAGTCTTAGTCACTGGGCAAGAAACCAGGTAAAACTGAAACCTGGATTGCTTGCTGATTTTGGGGACAGCTCACACAAAAGGTTTTGCACCATGGGGCTATTTGAGACAGAGACTGCTTTTGTGCAGGGAAGAAGTAAAATCCAAAATATTAAAGCTTCTAAATGTTAGAAGCTATATTATTTGCTCCTAAATTCTGACTCATTTCTATTGCTGTGGCTAATCTCTATGCAGAAAGATGCAGCTGAAACATAAGAGCCTTGACGGGGAAGTGACTCATGCAGCAGCCGAGGCTCAGGCAGCGCTGGGCAGCAGCAGGGAACAGCCATTTCTTCTCTAGCCTGGTACAAAGCTACCCTCTCTGGCAGTTCTAGCCAGTGCCTGAACTGGGTCCTACAGCAGCCTCTGTGTCAGTGTCTTCCACCCAACTCCTTATGAGGATTTTCATTTTCTTTTGAGAGAGAGCAGTAGGACTGCATTGCTCTGTCAGCATAAATATAGTCAAAGTGCTTTGAAAGGAAAGTAGGACCCATTGCTAAGATCCCACAGTTCTTACTGGCATCAGCCTAAGTGAGACTTAAATGTGCTTAAATTATCACAGGCTGAAGTGCTGTATGGAACTGGGGCGATACCTGTCATATGTTTAAAGCTGGTGCTTGAGAAAGTTTTTGGCTGGCTCTGGATCTAAAAATGGTTTTATGGAAGTGAGTGAGAACTGGTAGAATTGAATAGGTTGTGGGATCTCTTTGTAACTTTTAAACAGTATAGCACTAGTTGATAGAAACATATTCTTTCTCTAAAATATTGTTTTTTAAAAGCCTATTATGTTTTATAAAATTCTCTTGAGGTTTGCCATAATACTACTTAAAATGGAGTATAATGTAGTGCTTGATAGGTCTGTGCTACAACCTGATTTTCATGATACTACCAGCTCTGTTTGTGACATTGTATTTTGGAGAATAAGAATTACACTAAAGTGCAGCAATTTTATATTACATACAAACAGAACTTCAGAAATCACCTCTTTAGCCTGAAAAGCCCCAAGAGTCTGATTTCAGAGTAAATAAAATAAAATGGTTTTGCATTTTGATCTTCTACCTGGTACACAGAGCTAATCTGAAAAAGCTCACTGGTGTTTCTATGGGAAGCTATGCTGTTTGACTGTGTAATAGCTGAAGTAAAAAATCTTGTTTTGGACAAAGTGTGCAGGAACTTTGACAGAATTGTAGCTAAAAGCCTTTGTGAAAGAGTTTAGGTTGTACACTACCTTCTTTCTGAGTCGAGGTTGTGGCAGGTGACTTCCAGGTTTAGGAGTCCAGTAATGAGCTTCACTGATATAACCTGGAAAGAAGCAACTTGTGCCCATGTTTCACACTAATTTGAAAACAAGAAAACAAAAATTCAAGTTTTTAGGATACTTTTGCAGACACTTTTTAAATATGAGGAAAATAATTTAAATTTACAGAAAAAAAAATTATGCCCTGTGTACTCAATTCTGTGATTTGCATCTCTATTTTAAAGTACATGGAGAAAATTCTAGCAACTTCTACAAGATACTGACTAGTAGATCCATGATTTTAAAACTGAGAAGCATTTCACTTTTAAGTGCTTTATCAAGTTAACAGTTTATCAGCAGGGCCATGACAGGTGAACATGAAGACTGAAATAATCTTTTATACATTGTGGGGTTCCTATTTTTCTACTGGGGTATTATTGTCTAGGGCATATAAGTAACTGTGCAAGTAATGCTTCTTGGTGGAAAGAGAATGTTTCTATTCAGTGCTCCTGGTGAGAACTGATCTGTTTTGAGCAGGAATGGAATAAGGACTGTTTTGTTTTTTTTGGTTTTTTTTTTTTTTGGTTTGTTTGTTTTTTTTTTTTTTTTTTTTTTTTTTTTTTTTTTTTTTTTTTTTTTTTTGTTTTTTTTTTGTTTTTTTTTGTTTTTGTTTTTTTTTTTTTCTTCCCAAGATCAGCATGAATATTGAAATGTTATTTCCAGGTTGTGGTTGAATCCAGGAAGTTGTAACAAATGAGTGGTGATGGGCAATTGTCTCCGGCGTGTTTATGGGAAAGCATGTGTGTTTCTTTCTAATTTCATTAAGTATTGGTTCCTGTAATAGATGCCTCCCTTAAAGGCAGCAGCAAGATCAATAATAATCATTGTTACAATAGATTGTGAGTATGTATGTATTTTCCAGACTTTTCCAGGTTCCTGTTTTCCTTTGCTGATTTGCATATCCTGAAGGCTGCCTCGCAGCCGGGCCGTTGTCTCTGCGGGGAGACCTGTTGTGTTCTCAATTTGGCAGCATTTTCCATCAGATTGTCCCTCCCTGACTGCTGCCGGGAGCTCTGCGCCATCTCTGTGCTTCTGTTCTCGGAGCTGCCTCTTCTGAAAGGCCATTTACAAAGAACAGCTGACGTTTCACACCAAGATCTGGAAGTGATTCTGCCCAGTGGCTGTTTTACCCAAGAATCTGATGGCTTTTTCCTGGCTAATTCTCTTCTAACTGCTCTTAATTACACAGAAGAGGCTGAGGAAAAAAGGGAATGGGGAGTAGAAAAATTTGTTCATTAAAAAAAAAAAAGTAAACGCCACCCCTTTGATCTGTTAGCTCAGGGTTTTTAATCTCCCGGGGCAGGAGCAGCTGATCCTCCTCAGAGCGGCAGCTGCGGTCCTGGGGCTGAGCTGGACTGTGCCAGGGCCGTGGAACTGCTGCTGAGGGCAAAGCACTGTCAGCATCCCCGACGGGCTAAAGGACACGGTTCCTTTGCAAACTCCCTTCCCAAGAAAAAAGAGCAGTTGTTGCTCTCACTTAGTGGAAGGGCATGGCAAAAAGGCTCACGGTTTTGGTTTTTTTTTTCTGAGATCCTAGAAACTTACGATTTAAAACAATCTGAGGTTTTCTAACGGTGTGGTTATGTGAGCCGCTCAGGTTCTTCTCAAACTGGCCCCAAGCCCTCCTCTGGCTGCCAGCTGTTTCCAGCACTGCTCAGCCAACCTTTCCCAAACTGGTTCAATCTTCAGCTGGATCAATGAGCTAAATGGGCCACATGTGATATGCGTGCAGGGATAAATGGAAGGAAGAGGGGGTCCATTCCTTCTGGCTACAGTGGAGTCAGCTTGAGAACCCACATTGCGGACACCTCAAAGCAGCTACTATCACCAAGGAGTTCTCTGCTCATTCCTTGGCCAGTCCCAACACATCTCTCATAATGAGACAGTTTTCTGGCTTTCTCTTTTCTTCTGGCATCAATTTCTGCCTAAATTGATGATAATTTGGTGCCAGCATATATATTGTGCCCTCCTGTATGGCTTGAGTAATTTCCATATGGATTTAATTAATTAAGCCAAGTGCAAATGTGTAAATTCTGTATTTGTAAAAGTAAAGTGCTGAATTCCATTTTCAGAAAAGTTTTATTCTCTGAAACTGTTAATGTATTTTCTCTGCTATCACACTTTAAATGAACTCATGAGTTAAGAAGAGTGGCAGAGAATAAATTATCATACAGCTGGTAGGAGTGAGATAAATAAAAGAATATACATAAAAAATAAATGGATTATGTCCCTGCAAGTGTGTGCAGAAGAACCAATCCTTGATGATGAAATGCTATTAACTAGCTTAATATAATTAACTGTTTTAGTGCTGCTTCAGGAAGAGAGGTTTGTAGCTCTTTTTTTGAAGTCAAGTGTCACAAATGTGCAGCATGGAATAACAGCTCTTTTGCACTTGGGAGATACACAAAAGAAGGTGGTGGAAACAGAAGGTTTCATCTGGGACAGAAGGGTTATTTCAGTCCCTTAATTTTTTTTTTTTTCCCCTCAGCTGAAAAAAATTGCAAGTGAAACAGAATTTGGTGCTCTGAACATCATCTTGCAATAATCTCCAGGCCAATGGGAAGGTCCCTGTGTGTGTGTCATCCTGGGGTCAGTCAATAAACATCCAATATAAAGAGCACATTTCATCCTGAGATGAAGGCAGAAGGAAAGCTAAGGCCAGCTCATGATTCTCATCTCAGTGATTCATGGCATATATTGAGTTTGTGGAATCTGCTGCTTGAAGTCAAAGGAGGGTTGTTAGCCTGTGAGTTGGTGTCGTGAAGCTTCTTTGCTGTCTCCCCTGTCCTGCTGGTTGGAAGACCGTAGGAGAGACACATGATGGGAGGTGCTATGGTGGCTTTACACCCTGTACACTGCCCTTGCTCGGGCAGACACCTCTCTTTGTGAGAGAATGGCCCATCTTGTTTCAGTGACTGGATGTGTCTGCATCTAGTGATAACAAAATTTGCAATTCAAGAAAACATCTGTTTTACTGATGAATCAGCCCTGGTTTTTGTTTAAGAGAATGAAGTGTAGGGGATGATAGTAAGTGTTTGCCTGCATGCCTGTGTCTTATCTGTGGCAAAAGCTGTCACGGACACAGGCTCCATGTTGACACACGGACTGTATTCATGAGATAAGTAAGATCCTATAAGCTCCCTGAGCAGAGGAGGAGCAAACAAGTTGGTGTTGCAGCGTGAGAAACCTCTTCAGCTGGACCCACTCCTCTGACTCCATCTGCATCCAGGCAGGTGGGGAGCAGCCGGGCCACTTGAGTCCTTGCTGGAGCCATTCCTGCCACCTCCCTAATTTACTTTTCCTGTGAAATTGCCCCCTAAAACACATCTAGTGGCTAAGATGATGCATTGAGGCAATGATGTTTTGTTCCTTGTGCTTTTTCTGAGGATCCCTGTATGAAGGGATGTGATGAGGATGTAGGAGGTTCTCTTCCTCTGCTGGTCACTGGCTGCTGTCTCTGAGCTCCTCTTTGCTGATTCTCTCATCATATGAAGGAATTAGAGCTGGGTCTGTAGTGACTCCAGCTAAAATGAATATCTAAATAACATAGGGTGGGGTTTTTTTTTATCCTTTTAATCTTTTATTCTTTTAAGTTCAGTGCTCCAGTTCCAGCAAAGCCTCCCATGACAGAGGCAGATTTGCCGGGATCTGGGCCCCTTCTTCCAGAGGAGGGCAAATCCTGCTCACTCCCTTTACTCTTCCTTCCTCCATGAATCACTGCCTGTCTCTGATTGAACAATGGTAGCAAGTGGGTCTCTTGAGTCATGGGGCTTTCTCTTTCTTTTAGAAATCTGTATCACCATGGAATCTGGTGCTTTTCTGGGGTTCCCAGGTTGTGTGAGGGGGCAGGAGATGAGAGTTTGGCTTACCTGAGGAACAGTGAAACCAAATCTGTCCCTCACCAAAGAAATAAGTGTGCCAATCCAGACTGTTTAAGCCATGGTACCATGCAGGTGGAGATCTAAGATTCTGGTTGCAGAAAAAGGGAATAGGAGGAAGAGCATTCTTGCCAGAAAAACATGAAATTACTATGCTCTTTTGCCTTTCACACAACCACCCACAGGAATCTAGCCCCACATCTTTATGTGCCTTTTCTTTTAATCCAGAAAATGTGCATATATGTATAATTTCAATAGTGAAGTTTAATAAATGGATGCTTGAAAGTAGTTCCAGATTTTCTGCTGAAAAGCACTACAAAAATGAAAAGCATTATTGTTATTAGTCAGTGTCATTCTTGGCGAGGGCTCTAAGCCCTGCATTGAGCTGAGATTTTCTACTGAACAAAGCACTGATCTTATCTTTTCTCCTACCAGCTTCCTTGCACTGGAAATTCTTGTGTAAGGAAAGGATGGACTCAGGATTTAACAAGATTTAGATTTAAATGGTATTTAAATTTAGCTTGAGACTTATTTCCTAACCAGCTCTTTGTGGTTAATTTCCAGGTTAATGCATTTCTGTGAACATATTTCTTGTATCATTTATATTTCCTCCTGTTCTATACCCTGAATTCCTTAAGAGCGAATGATTTATTTCACTGATATTTACTCCTGTCACTTTTCTTTCCAATGCTCTTAAAAAAAAAGTTGTGCAGAAGGGCACAAAATCCATACATAGAGGAAAAAAGTGCTGGTCTTTGCCTACAGGGTGATGCTATTGTCAGTGAATGTGAATAATCCTTTTTTCTTTTATGTAAAGGTCTGATCTTTCTTCCCCCATCTAAGATAAAACAGTCTGTCTGTCCTATAAATGCACAGTGAAATGTAATTTCACATCAAGTCTTTGTCATGTGGTCCAGTAATGTGATGCTCACCTAAAGGATAAGAGAGCTTGACAAGCTTCAGCTTGCCAGAATGGTTATGTTCATCACTGCCTGAATCTGAGCTTCCTTTCTAGTTTGCTTTCTGGGGAAGCAGACCTGAGAGACTGAATATGTAGAGGACAGGCTGTTGAGAGACGTTATTACAAAGAACTGGAGAAAGAAAGCCATCCTCTGAGGGATGTGGCATTTTCAGTCTCTTTCTCCTATTTGCTATTAGAAAATCAGTCGAGCCCTAGGACTCTATAAAAAGCACTAAAGTAATCTGATTCTTGGGCTGTTTGGTTGAGATTTTTTTTTATTTGTTAGAGGGTCTTTTTTTGGATCAAAAAACCTTTGCCAGTTTATGTGATTTGTATTTTCTGTTGAGCTGTGGAGAACTGTAGTGGTGGTGTTAATCAGTTTGTTCTATTCTAGCAGGTTTGTTAGTACGCCTGCTACACTTTTTATACTTGCTTTTTATAATGTATAGATCAAACACTTTAAAAAAAAATTCACTCTGAAAATTTGTATGAATTGCTCTTATTGACCTTCTTACAGTTAGACAAACTTTAATTAGGTCTCCTACACAAAATCTCTTTATAAAAGGAGAAAAGGTCAATATCATGGATATTTTTGTTTATATCACTCTGGGTCAAGGACACTCAAATGTTTCCAAGACCTTATTGATAATTTATGAGTCATTTGTTCTACAGTCTGTCACAGATTGTGGATCTCTTTTCCTGGGGTTCTGCAAGGACAGTAATTATCCATTTTCTGTTTAGATCAAGATGCAACATGTTCAGACAATGGTAGTCCTAGAACGATGTGCTGTTCATTAAAGATGAAACTGGCTTGTAGAAGTCAGCAGGGTTCTGCTTCCAAAGGTAATGGACTGAATCTTCCATACATTGGCAAAAGTTTATTAGCTTCAGTGAAGCTGTTTGTATTGGCTGGGGATCTGATGTTTACCCTATGCCTCGTTTATTGTATAACATTTACATATCATAAAAAACCACCACCACCAAAAAAAAAAAAAAAAGAAGGATTAAAGAAAAAAGAAAAAGTAGGCAACACATTTGAAAGCTATTTCATTGGACATCTGTGCAGTGCAGGTGTAAAACCTATGGTGAGCATGTTTTTTCAGAACACTTTACATTCGAATAAACTTATGTCGCACACAGAGATGTTCACTCATTAATTCTCCTTACAGAGGGAAAAGCAGAATTTGACTTATTGCCTATAATTCCTGAAAATGCATGAAGGCTTGTGAGCAAAGTCCTGTCTATAAATTAAAGGATAATACTAATTCATGTGGAGCCCTGTAGGCAGGATGTGACTGAGAGATCTGTCTGATGTGCTCACAACACATGAACCTTTGGTCCTTGCCAGTCATTAGGAGCAGCATTTAAAACAATCACATAGCAGGATTGCCACAAAGGTTTATAATAATGATTAGGAAGCACATAATTACAGCCACTCCCAAACTGCAAAAGCATTCTCAGCAGACTTCAGAAACTCTAAAATGCTTGTTTATTCAATAATTATGGAGCATAATTATGGTAATGAGGTTAGCTCAGATTTACATGTTAGCAATGCATTTTAATGATCTGATTATATGAAAGTTAGATACAATAGATTAAATTTTATATGGAAATTTTTTTGCCAGACCATAATCATAAGACAACTCCCCTCCTATCCCCAAATAGATTTATAAGAGCTCAGGGAATTACAATGTAATAAATCTTGTGGTTGTAATGAAATAACTAGAGCAGAAAAAACTTTAAACCATTGTATGAACAGAAATCCCCAGCTGCAGAACTACTGCCGAGTGACATTAAAGAATGTAGTTTTCTTTTTCTTCAAACTATTTTTAAAAATATCACCAAATGGGCTACAGAGTCCTTGGAGACAATTTTGCGAAGAACAGTCACTGCCTTTGTTTCTGAACACTGAAGTTAGCAAGTCTAGATAAAGAAATGACCTTCCTGTTTTCTCACCCAGCTCTCATCTTTTCTTTCATCTGTCTCATTCTTTCTTCCTTTCATCCACTTTTTGCTTCTCTTGCTTTCATTCAGTGGTGTTCTCTCAAAAAGCCCTGTTATGTTTTCTACCAATAACATTTGTATTTCTATGGTTAGAATTATTGTATTTCCTTCATGTATGGCTTTTTTGTTTTCTTGGGCTCTGTAAAGCTTTCAAATCTTATTTTAAATTAACAATTTAGTTCCTTTAATCTTTGTTTTCGTAATGCAATATTGTCTTTGACTCATTAAATGTCATCTTTTTTTTACTCTATGAAGTTAGTGATTTATTTTGTGCAGCATTGCAACAAATTGGATGATCCTTAAGGCAGGGAAATCAAAGCAAGGCTGCACATGATGCACTAACTGGCAAAGGGGAATAACTAAAACATTCTGGGTTTTTTGAGGAGCTTCATTTTTTTTTTTTTTTCTTTCTTTCTTTTTTTTTTTTTGTTAAATAATTGCAAGATTGGGTGGAATAATGTGAATAATAATGAAATTGTGAGAACTAAGCAATACAGAGGATTCTTGGACTGAGACAGTGGTGCTGTTTGTCCACAAGGCAGAGTGATTTGTGCTGGTTTTGTCATTGGGATTCAGTCTAGGCACCAGTTTATCTCTGCTGGAGATACCCTCTGCTCCAGCCCATCACTCTTGGGTCCAAAGTCTACCAAAGCACAGGGGTTCCTGCAGGGAACAGAAGCTGCTGAGAGGACAGGAGTGGGAAAGTCTGGCACCGTAAGAAATTACACCTTTGGGAAAAGTAACTGGTTTGCTGTCAGCTCCAAGTAGCATCCTGGGACACTCAGCTCTGCCCAGCGATTGTCTCAGAGCTGTTATGAACTCCAGATTGCATTTTCCAGCATCAAATTCCAGCCTGAACCAGTGCATCCAAGACTGTTGGCCCTGAATTTAAGTGCCCAACTCTGAAAACCTCAATCCTTAAGTACAATTTTGTATTTTACTCAAGGAAAACAACATTTTTCTGAAATTCAGGGGACCTTCAGTTAACGTAGGCTGACTGCTGGGACGAAGAACCAGCAAACACCTTGGATTAGGGGGAAGATAAGGAATTTTGCCCGGGTTTGGGTTAATCTTAAGTATCTACGTGGCCAATGCTCATTCTTTCAAGTAACAAATGGGTACAAAGAAAGTGTTTATTACTCTTGCTTGAATCCACACAGTTCTAAGCACACAACCTAAACTGCTATTTTATGCACATCTTTAAAATTTCATGAAAAAGCAGATCCCCCAGAGGCTGCATTTCCAAGCTTGCCTTAGCCAAACCCTCTTTGCATTATTTTTCAGATAAAGTCTTTGAAGTTGCATTGACAAGATTGTTATTGGTTCTTTTAGACACCAGCCTTTGAAAATCTAGTCTGAAATCTGTAGTCAAGAAAACTTAGGCTGTAGTATTAAATTTAAGATTTTTGTCATCTCTTTTTGCTTGTTTACATTTCCTTGCAGCGTGGGTCATTTCATCCTTGTGTATCAGGACACAAGGGACGGACTTTGCCGGATCCGGTGTTGTCTTTTTCCTGGAGAAGGAAATAGAATCTTGCACTCTTTGTCTTTATTTACGTGTAGGTGTTTCAGAGCAAACCTAATCATGCTGCTTGCTGGGATTGTTTGCCCTTGTTTTTGGGTTTGCTTGCTGTTTGCCATGAGCCAAGGAAGAAGACTGAATTGTGCTGTTTACACTGTTCTCTGACAGTGCTAGACAGGGGCATCTCTCAATGCAAGGCACAGTATTTGACTGACATATTTTTGCAGGGGACTCTATTAAATAAAGAAGTATCTGCTTCAACTCTTAGGAGCAGCACTTGTGAGAACTAAATCAGCCCTGTCCCAAAAACCTGTTATCTTTCATATTTTACTTCTGTGATAATAGCCTCATAAATTTCCATGTGAACATCTCTTACTTTCCTCAGTATTTAAAGTGTTTAAATATTGACTATGGATTTAACACTGGATGTTGTCTTTGATAAAACTGGATGAGAAATAAAATTTGCATTTAAAGTTGTATACTTACTACTAAATTCAGAAGGAGATGAGCCACAAAAGTGCAAAGGTGGCAATGTTTGTGAAGAGCGAGCTCTTTATCATCCTTCTCTGCAGCTCCTTGCAGGAACATCTCTGGTGGTTGTCCAAGCAGGTCCATTGTCACACATTCAATACAGCCTGTCCTTGTAACAAAAGAAGATATGCTTCTTTAACTCTCTAATTAAAGCTGAGACCTCAAAACATTATATATTGTCTGGCTTCAACCATCTTCTAAAAGAAGAAGAATAATCCTTTATTTAGAGGAAAAAGGTCTCAGTGCCATCTATACCTCATGGATTTTGAAGTCAGCACATGAGCATTGTGAGTTGCCTTAATCTGATAGATGTTCAGTACTTCCACACAGACACATGTCACCCAGGACATTATTGCCTGAGGCTTGGAATAGAGAAGCTGCAAGTCCCTGCCAGCCACACTATAGACATACTGATACATCTCTGAAATATATTCTTATTGTCCAAATACTAACTTTAAAGGTTCATATAAAAGTCAAGCAATAAAAATATCTCCACACCAGGCTGAGGATAATCATATCCTCTCTTTTTGAAGTCAAATAAAAATGATCCTGCTCATTTAAAAATTTCCCTGCTGTGTTGCCCTAACCAGTCTTTCTTATCCTACGACTCTAACTGTGCTCATTGTTCTGGTCCATCGTTGCCATATTGAGAGGAGAGCTTTCTTTATTTTTTCCTTTTTTTTTTTTTTCCCCTGCCTGCATGATATGCCTGGGAATGCTCTGTTACATGTATTTGCAGAGCCAGCCTGCCTCAGAGATTTCCTTTCAAGCCATCTTTGTTGATGTTTTCAGCTTTCAGATCCTTCTTCCCAAGAAAGATATGGTTAGAAGGAAGGTGTTTAGGATTCTGTCCATGAAAAGTAATTGAGCTTTGAGGTCTTTCATCTGTCCATGAACTTCTGAGTTTGTGTGAGTTCAGTGTTAGCTCTGCTGCTTTTGAGTCAGGCTGGTTAACTGTAATTGGCAGTGAAACATTTTTGTAATCTTTTTGGTGCAAAAGATGCCAGACAAGCAATAAATCACACCATGTTCTGCTTTATGAAACATGTAAAAAACATGGTGAAAATAAAGCAACTCTATAAATCCACCTTCTCTATATCCAAAGCATGTGATTTCTTGCAAGGTGACTGGTGAAACTCCTGTGCCAAGTAGAGTTATTTTTAGGGAGAATAGTCTCACAACAGCTCAAATATGTATAACAAATCTATCCATATACATATATGCATGCATATCTAATATGCATAACTATGATTTATTACTTCTCTACTCTTCCCAGAAGCTGTTATACTTTATTCCTCCCTGAGGTTTTCGGTAGTGCTCAAAGAGTGTGTCAGAGGAGAGGACAATTTCTTGAGGTGAAAATGCACTCAAGGGACTCTGCAACCATGAGAGGAACAAGTGTCAGGCCACTTCTCAGGCTACAGTTTTGGTCCCCAGGGGAACTGTGGGCTCCCTACAGAACATTGGCCCCAGCTGAGCTGCTCTCATGGGGGCTGCTCATCTTTCTGAGCAGTTTCTCTTCTTGTAAATCCAGACTGAAGAGTTTTTCCTTCACTCTGTATAACCAACCTGAATTTACTCAAAATTATAGTCAATACAGTCTATGGTGAGGGTTCCCATGCAGCTGTAGGGCTGCAGTGTCAGGGAATACTGGAATGTGCTCTGATCTGCTGGGTCAGAGGCAAGACCAGCAGATCAGATCACATTCCAGTCACTCCTTGCCTGCTGGTGCCCCTTGTGTTAGGCTGACACTAGAAGGACACTTGATTTAGAAATTAAATTGCAGATTTACATGAATTCATTGTACAAAAGAAATGGAACAATGAAGTCATGCCTAAGTTATCAAGAAGGGACTTGGGGGCTCTCTAGAAACAGGGGTATCAAGCACCCACTGCCTCAGGGCTTCTGTGCTGATCCCAGTCTCAACAGACACTGGAAAACCAATGGACTTGGTTTTCCAGCCAAAGGTGGGTTGATAGGAAGACCTCATGGACACACAGTGTTGAAAATCAGGACCACCTATTTTGCTGGGTTTAAATGAATGAAAATAAATTCACTAACTCCATCTCTTAAATAGAAATACAATTTTTTGTCAGTGGGTTTCTGCTACTTCCAATTCAGGTGTGTAATTTATCTGTCCCCTGTGCCTAGGGTCAGGGACTATTTCACTCTATTCCCCTTCCAGGATTGCATCCAGTGACATTCTTGGAGCCAATGACTGACCTGACTGAGCCACCTACTTTTGAATTGGCTTTTTTTTTTTCTTTCCTTCTCATGGCCAGATTTCCTTTCTGCGGGATAGGTGACTGTTGGTGGCAGGTGGGAGAGGCTTGCAGTGAGTTGAGAGGCAGGACCTGGCCAAGGGACACTGGTGCTTTTAGTCTGGCTCATATCATGCCATAACCTTGACATTAGGTGTGTGCTCGTAGCTCTGATGATTTCAGCAGTGCTGAGTCCTGGCTCCAGTAGATTGTTTGGGCCAGGAAGAAGGTCGACTGGAAGCTTCCTTGGTGAAAAGCAATGAAATTGATAACATTGGACAACGATGGCCAGTAGCTCTTCCCACTCTGAAGTCTCACATAGATGAAATTAAATTAACTCTGGCATTAGCAGATTATCACTGCTACTCCACACTGGTATCTCTGCTTACTGCAGAGGTGCAGAGAGAAACAAAAATTCTTGCAGTATATCTGGGGAGTGAATCCAGACCCCAGTCTCCTTTTCCACTGTAACATTTCCACATTCAAATATCTTTTTTCTTTTTTTCTCTTTTTTCAAATCTGTCTTTTTTCTTACTTGCTGTAGGAAAGGTACAGAGTAGTAAACAACTGCTGGGGATACATAAGTTTGTCATTATAAGTGTATTCCTAGAGGAGTGCTGTGCTGCCTCTTTATTCTTGATAAAAAACAGCTGCCCCACAGTGGTTGTAGTATCTAATCCTATGATAAAAACAGGATTTAAGTCCCCCAGTCCTAGTAGAGCATCTCATACTGCCTCATGTCCTGCTGTTGATGGAGAGCACCTATGGCTCTGCTGTGCACAGCACATGAGCTGCTCACTGAGATCTTTTCCAGCAGCAGCCTTTGCTCCATAGGAAGGTGGTTTCTCTTCCATCACTGCCTCAGAGCCTGCTTTACTTTCCCTTCTGTTGACTTGGGTACGGCATAGGCAGAATAATTCCAGGATCACAGCCTGGAAGGCACGGTAGGGCAAGCTGATTTGGGTAGTAACAGAGTGATCCTTAAGGTAGAAACTCAGAGGAAGAAATTTTAATCCTGATTAGCTGTTTGTTTGGGGTTTTTTTTCCTTTCTGCAGAAGATATCTGTGAAGAAAAGGCAGTGGCAGTAAGTGATTTCGTGAAGGGCAAAATAATGAAAGTCACTGCCCCGTGAGAAAGGAATGTTTGTTTGCTAAGTGGTTTGTGGCTTTTGAATACCGGATTTTTGCATACTGTTACAGTAATAATGGGTAATTAGAGTAATAATAGCTGCATTACATCTGGAAGCAAACATTCATTAAATATAATTAATCTTAAAATTCATATGCTGCTGCACAGAGAGATTTTAACACTGTAAAAAAGAAATAATTTTAACCAGCAGGATACTCTATATTTAAGCCAGCACAACTTTTTCCTGTTGAGCAATTGTTGAGCAATTGTTGTTCAGGATTTCACAGGTACTTATGACTGATGATCTTTCAATATTTTACCCCCATCCTGTCACAGCAGGGTCCTGCAACCTTGGGATCAGGTCAGCTGGGAGCCACATGGCACAAAGAAGAAGCGGGTCGGATGGGTTTTCTGAAAACAAGTAACTTTAATGGGTAAAGTAACAAACGTGCAGTATAGGGTCAACTCCAAAAGACCTTGAATGGGAGTGTTAAACTATATATATATGGTAGAAATGGGGACAGATCTGAGGGCACAGATCCAAACACAAACCAGGATTAGGAATATGCAAAATAATGCAGCAAACAACAACCAATCAGGGGATAGAACTTGGGAACATGCTGGAAGCACAACCTTATATGGGCAGGCCTGTTAGCATATCCGCTCCCATGGTTCCTTGCTTCTCTAACTTTGCTCACCCTAACTTAAACATTAGTCTCTCTGCCTACAGGCCCAATTCCCATGGCCTTAAATTGATGGCTACCTCAGGTTGACCAAGTCCCACACCATCCGCACAGCGAATTCTGTTCACCCTCTTTTGCAGACAAAGAATTAAGACCACAGCCCAAGTTGAGAACAGGTGCTTAGTGAGGGGTTGGGTGACCCATCCAAGCTTATGATCCTGAAAGTCTGCTTAGATGCCACTTAACCCTGAAGATGATTGAAGTTTTATGGTTGATTGACTCATGTCTTTATTTTGTTTTCCAGCATAAAGACTTTTGCTGTGGCTCAGCACAGAACTGAGATTGTATATTGTCCTGGGGTGACTTTGTCATGTTGAATTGTATCCCCATTTGTCTGTTTAGCCCAGAAATAAGTTTTATACCTTTAAGGCTGGATTTGAGAGTGAAGGGAGGGAGGAGAAGTGGTGGAATGTCTGAGGTGGTTGTTTTAAAAACACAGAGATACGAGTTCCATTGTCTCGTCCTCCTGGACTGTGTCACCGTGGTGGACAGCAGAGAGAGCTCTCCTTTGCTTTTAGTTAGTTTTTGACTAACTGAAGCGGAGAAGTTCCCTGGAAAGTTTTTTTCCTTTTCTTTCCTGGAATTATTTAAACCTACTCTGGGCTGGGGACCTGGGGGAAGCACCAGGAGCTTGGACCTGCGGCCCACCAGGCCTGGCCTGGGCAGCGGCATTTTCCAGCGCCGGAGGGACTGAGAACAGACTGAGCCGAGCTACCACCCACAGGAGAGAGGCTTTCTGAATTTGTCATCTCTTCAGAGCGGCGAGAGGTTTTGTTGTTCGGTATTGGGGTTTTTTTTTGTGCTGGGCAGTGCTGTGCCTGTTGAATAAACAGGTTTTTTCCACTTCTCTCTGAGGAAATTTCTTCCTGAACCAGCTGGGGGAGGGGCCGCTCAGGTTTGCTTCCTGGCGGGGGGCCCTTTGGAAGTTTTCTCCCAAATTTGCCCTAAACCAGGACATATATCCAGTTTGCTTCTGTGTGAAATGTGTCACCAAGTTAGGTGTCCTTCTATTTGTGACTTCTTATGAGCTCTTGGAACATGAAAAGTCCATGGTGAATGAAAGCTTTCTGTGGCAAATCCATGTTGGTCTAGTGTTTCTTTCTGAGTATTGCACAAGCAGTGTGGAAAAAAGTGAAGGATCTTAAGTCTGGCACCAAAACCTCAGGCATGTGGTTGCAGTACCTGATTTTATCTACAAGTTCACTTGTGGCTGTATTTGTAAGGCGCCTGCTTAGAGTCAAAAGAAAAGCCTTCATAATTGTAATGAACTTCCTGGGTCACTAACAAGGTGAGTTAAACAGCAGATCCATTTGTTTTCTACTTCTACATTGTGGTGCTTTCCTTTTTGTGAATTCTGGCTCCGCAAGTTTTGCTAGAACCCTGAAGGTAGGAGTGTCTGTGGAAAAAGTGTTTCAAGAGGGACTTGATTTTTTTTAAGCCCCACCTTTAAAAAGGGTAGTGGTTTCTTATCTGCCATAGTCTCTTCCACAATATGTCACAAAGGAAAACTTTATTCTTGCAGTACCTGCAGGCCTTCAGCGGCACTGTGTTACCAGGTAAAACTGAGGAATTATCCGGAGGAGAGTGAAAAAATGGTGCAGGACTTTGAGGTGTGTGTGTCTTGCCCAGCAGCCTGGGGGCCCATGGACCTTGGGACCCATTGCTGCAGAACCAGGTATCTGCCTGATGCCCAAATGCTGTCACTGTTAAAAAAACCTGCAATGCTTCTTCCATCAGGTGAGACACTGCTGGGTGCACATGTGGATACCCCTTACTGCACTTCATTGCATCTCTTTGATGGATGATTTTTAGAGCTTTTTCCATCTGCCTGAAGTAAAAGTTTAGTTAGACATTTAATCAGCTGTTGCACATACAATTTAAGAATTTTGAAAATGTATATTTCTGCCAGTAGAATAAAGTATTCTGCAAGATAGATTGTGATATTACGTGCTTTGACATGTTTTTCTTCCTCAAATACCTGACAATATGCAAAATTCTGGTATGTCTCAACAGAAAAGTTGGTAATACAGATTGCAAGGACAGTGTCACAAGCAGAGCTGCATGACTGCTTCCTGGGAAAGGGTCTGGAGGAGGTGACATCCCACTGCTGTAATCTCAGCTCTTTCCCAGTCAGGCTTGCTCAGGAGGGCTGATTGCTTCTTTCTGGGTGCAAGGCAGAACAAAGCAGTTTCCCTCTGATTCTGTTCCTGTGGCTTTTCCTGCAATTAGTTGGAAATGGGTGGTTTGACACTTCCAAATGAAAAAGCAATTGCAAATTTTGCAGAACAAGACACTTAAAGTTTTTCAGCCTTCATGCTCTTCCTCCTCACAAATATTTGGGTGAGGGGAGGGGTATGCATGCCTAGTGAGTTATGGAGAGAAAGAAATTTGAGACTTGAACATGTTTCATTCCTTGGTTTGTTTAGACCTAGCCTAACTCCAAATTTAATTCTCTGTGGGATTTTTCCAAGCTGAAATTCTTTCCATGTATGTGACTTTTGCCCAGACACAAGCTCCATGCCCTTTGAAGTGTTTGAATTTGGATAGCAATAGTTCCATCATTCTGGAGGACCTCAGTGAGGAGGCTTAATGCCTTTGTTGAACAAAGAAATGTGCTTTGGGAGGAATAGTGAGCCACAAGTGCACATGCACTGCTTCTGTTTGTTGTAGGCATTAGGATGCACAGTGACGTTTCCAACATAAATGCAAAAGCTACATTTTAGGGTAGAAAAATGTATTGCTTGAGATAATTGGTAATGTGAGTAGTAAGATGACTTGTGCAGACATGGACTCAAGTGCACACCATGCTGATAATCTGAGTGTTCTGCTCACTCTTCATCAGGGTGTATTATGTCATTACTTTTTTGCTGATGTTTAATTTAGCTGCACAACTTATATTGTGTTGCTTTGTTCTAACTCTGTTGCAATAAGGTCCATGATTGCATGAAATTGTTCCCTTACTCAGTTAAAAAGTTCATTTCTGTTCTTCCTGCATGCATTTGTAGACTTTTTCTTTTTCCCCACTCCCTTGGGGCTAATATTGTTTGCTCCATTTGTATGCCACTGAAATACTTCCTTTTTTTTCCTCTGATCTGAAAATGCAGAAGAAACAGTGAAGGAGATCTGCTGCAAAAGCTGTGCAAATATTCAAATAAATCAGTCAGCTTCCTTGGCAAATATACTTTTGGTATTATGCATTCCTTTTTACTAAATATAATATAATAATGCCTGAATATTATAAATATAAATATAAATA
>VZTT01064095.1:0-17935 GCA_013400855.1 Buphagus erythrorhynchus | reverse complement strand
ATATAAATATAAATATAAATATGCCTGAAATCTTAAAATATACTCTTTTCTGTGAGTTCTAAAAGACTTCAGAGAATGAGCCTAGTGGTGTTGACATGCAGTAGTTATTTGAGAACACGGCCTTAAGAAAGGGCATATCCTGGTGCTGCAACACGTTTTAGAGATAAGAAGGAAGTCCCACGTCTTTAGCAAACAGAGCCTGTGCTTAGTTTGAAGAAATGCCATGTGCATCTCCTTTAAGAAACCGCTAATTACCATTAGAAAATAAAGACGGGACTGCTAATCAGCTGCTGCTCCACATTCTACAGCGTGTCTTGTTTGCAGCTCTTGGCACTATTCTTTCAGCTATTTTCAGTGTGTTTCATTAACAAGATTGTCTACTCTTCCAGTTTGTTTACTTGAATAAAAAATAGTTTTGACTTCCGTTTTCTTTGATTAAGCCCTTGGGAAAACAGTTTATTTTGCAGTGATTTAAATAGTCACAATTAAATCGGGACTTGCATCTCTCTGTATTTTTGCTGTCAATAGAGATTGGTGTGCCTCTTCTCCAGGGCAGAACTTGGCTCAAATGTCATGAACAGAGAAGGGAAATGGTCTCAATGAATGGCTTATCTTTTGTTACCTCCACAGACTTAAACAGAATTAAACCTGTAAAAAAAAAAACAAAACCTGTATTAAAACCTATATAGCCCCTGGAAATAAATAGTTCGGGTGAAAAAGACCTGAGAGAATGGCACAGTTCCCTTGTTTACAGACTGTTTAACAGCAGGGGTCGTTTGCTTTTAATTTGTAAAAGATTTTGTTTCTTTCTTTTTCTTTTATTTTTCCCCTTGTTTTAATGTTCTCCTTTTCTCAATACTTCTGTTCTTATAAATATTTAGTTACTTAGTCTCAAGGGGCAATGCAAGATGAAGAATAAACTGGTGGAGCAGAGGGGTGAAACACCAGGCCACTGGCTGCTGTTTGGACCCAGGTGGCAGCCACAAAATAGTCTTCATTTTTTTTGGCTTCAGCTTCCCAGTTGCTAAAATGGAGAGGATTAATTTCTTCAGACATCGTCTCTTAGTTTTCATTAAAAGTGGTAGTATATGGTAGGTCTGGTTCATCCTGCTTGATTTGTGGGTTTTAGAAGAGATTTACCAGAAAAATTACAGTATTTTTTTTGTGACTCTTAAGTCCCTTGTGCTCAAGGATGGCAGTGCTTGAGCTGCACAGCCCAGTTGTGCAGAACAGGATTATAAGCAGTAGTGACCTTTTGTTGAATTATTTGCTGGACCATTCAGCTACACCTGTGCAATGCAGGTAACATTTCTCTTTCTCCACCAGTTACATGGCTCTGCATTTATGAATGACAGACATAGCTGACAAAAGGGTATCTTGCAAAGCAGGAAAGCACTGCTTAGTACAACAAAGTTGTTGCTGCTTTCTCCATTTCTTTAATTTGTCACACAGTCTTGGAGACTTAAGTCACTGAGACTTAAATAGATGTTTCTGCTGTTGTACTTTTTGTTACTGTTAATCAAAAATCCATTATGGAGAATCCATGCTTTTGGCAGAAATCCTGCCTCTTACTGGCTGCCACAGAGAAGTGCTCTCTGATTGCTACAGCTTTTGATTTGGTTCAGTGATGATCAGTATTTGTGAAATTGGAACAAGTAAGGGAGGTGCAGTGGTTAGTCAAGCAGGTGTTTATTCAGCAGCAGCACCAATGTTACAAGGGCCTGAATTAATGTCACTAGATGCTGTAACATATTTATGAAAGACATCACCTTAAGCATGTTGATCTTTGCAATCCTTATGTTATTTTACACAAACATTGTTTGGATTAGGCATAACTTCTTGGAAATATGGAAAGGAAATGGCAAAATGTAACAACTGAGAATTGCATTGCCAGTTACCATCTCATTTTTTTTTAAGCTTTTGGTCTGTAGTCCAATTCTTTCTGAGCAGATCAAGAGAATGAGTTCAATTCTTCAGTTATGCTTTTCATTGCTGTAGGCCTATGGAAGGGTTGCTTTTACAGTCACCAGCCTTGTTAATCCAGCTCTCCCTCTCCCCCACTGCTGCGTCACACTCCAGATTTGGAGGCAGCTTGTACAACTGCTGCTCCTGGACTCACTCCTCTGCATGATGTGAGTTCTGTGTGACATTCTTTCTGCAACTTGTCTGTCCACCTTGAGGATTAGCTGACCTGAGCAGAAAGTAAAGGGCAGCTAATTCCCTCTTTTCGGCTTGTTAGAAACCACAATTACACTAACTCTCCATGCTCTTTGGAGGGGCAGGATGGCAAACGGAAATGCCATGCAGAGACTCTTATGCAGGACTAAGAAGTGGCAAAGGGCCAAGCAAATATGCCACAATTCTTCTCTTTAGGGAAGATGCCACCCTGAATGCTCATGTACTATCTTCTCTTTGCTGATTCATGGCTGGAATAAGTATCAGCCATTTTCTTCCCACCCCTCCCCCCCAGCTGAAGGTAATAATGAGGAGGAGACTGGCACAGTTAAGAAAATAAAATAACAGTATAGAACCCCGCATGGGTTAGCCCTGGTGCTTGCAAGATAATCTATTTGGCTCCAATTTCCAATTGTTGCTTCCTCTGCTTGGAATATATATAACTAGATAAAGATTGTCTGTAATTTCTTTTTGGAGACTGACTGCACATCTGTGCATTAGGATGTAAAAGTTCATGCTTGAGGAGAGGACAGCTTGCTTCACCAAAACTGTGGGCAGTGGGAGCCACTGACTGCAGTGGAAGAGCAGAAATGATGTAGACTCTTGTTTCAGGGGGAGGAGATGGAGACAAAGAATCTCTAGCCAAGTCTTTAAAACATTTTTTCACCTCTTTTCCATTTCTCTAAGGTGTAAATAAAGAATTAAGACCTAACTGCTCTTTTCAAAAGGTCAATAAGCAAGGTAAAGTGTCTTGGCTTCCCATGATCTGTGGAGGGGCCAGAGCCTGCCCTGTCCTGCCACCTCTGCTCCCTCCCTCCCTAATGGGCAGGATGAAGCAGGCATTGATTTCCAGGCACTGCACCACCCAAAGGTACTTCACACCTGCTCAAGTACCTTTTTGATTTTACTAGCACATACTGAAAAATTGTTAAAGCAAAGAAAAAGAAACTCCATTTGACACATGCTCTTAAGGATTCAGAAGAATGTTTAGTAAAATTATTACTAATACATTGCCAATCACTTTTGAGACAGCTGGATAAAGACAGCTGCAATGGTTTCAGTCAATGTAACAGATTAAGATGATAAATCCAACAAGGCCTTCCTAGCAAAGCTAGCACTGAACTAACATATTCTTTTCTTTCCCCCAAGAATTGCCTCCATTGATGGATAATCTTTGCATAACAGGAGGCTTTTAAATCTCCAGACAGTGTGTAATAGATGCAAATTTGTGAATGTCATATGCAGTGAACTAATAAGCTTGGCTGATCAGGGAACACGATAAGTGTGACACTTTATCAGGCAGCAGTAAAAGCTGATTAGTTTGTGCATGTTTAGCTGTCCATATGCCTCATTATTGGAAAGGTTTTAGATAGTACTAATAATTGGAATGGATGTGGCTTCATTTCCTTCAATATAGAAAGGGAAAAAGAAAGTGAATGGAAAGTATTCTTCTTCACACCTGGAATGAAACAGATTGAGCAAAGTAATTGTGGTGGTTCTCAGAGTAACTCGATCTTTGGCTGCAGCTGTAAGTTGAGTGACAGAGCTATTTTCTCATGCTGCAGTTTGGTGCAGTCTAGGAGGAAAAGGCAGTGGAGTTGGGATCACTGCAGAAGTTCCTGCACAGGTCAGCTGGAGTAGGTGAATGGGTCAAGCGAGTGTGATAGCACCACAAGCCAAGAGGAAAAGTAACCCCATGAATGGCATTGATATTATTTATAGATAAATACTTACAGAGACAGAAATGAGTCATTTTATAGCAAGCAGCTCAGCCGATTTATGCAGCTTATCATTATGCTTGAAATGGAGCCTTTTCCATTTCCTGTCCTGTGTCATAAAACATCACCTGAGAACAATCAAGGCTGCACTGTCCTTGTCCATCCTGGGCTGATTGAGGTTGTTGTTTTTTGTGTGTTTTTATCCTGTTCTGTTGTGGAAGACTCTCAGAGCACAAGACAGTAAACAAGATCATGTTCACCCACTGAACAGTGTGTGTGGTCTCACAAGGTTTTCATAGTAAAAAAGACTCAAAGTTCTGAAAATCCAGCTGAGGCATTGGGAAGGGATGCTTGGGTGAACCAGGTCCAGTGTATCTGGTGGTACATAGGACATTCCTGGAGAATCTCCCAGCAACAGCTATAGTTACCAGCAGAGTGAAAAGCAGCCCTGTTGATTATACAATTATTTGGGTTAGGAAATATCGGGTGAGGCTCTGAAGGTCAGTCAAAACTCACAACCAGTTTCCCATAAGAATTTAGAGCAACGATCTTGTCTGGCTTCTTTGTTGTATTTCTGATTTCTGCCTGATCTGTTATTTAACAGTATGAGTCTTATGACAGGTGGTATGAACTAAAATACAGAGGAATTATGAACTCTCACAGAAGTTTTAGCCAGCAACCTTTGAATAAAGCTGAAGTTGGGTCTTTCCTTTAACTGAACCAGTACAAGAAGCTGAAGAATGGCACTTTTTCTGTAATTCAGGCAGCAACCTGTGGAAATGGATCTGGTGGGGAAGGACGGGGAACTGGCTTTATCTGCATAGGCAAAAAGCTTCAACTTCAGATCCTGGAAGGCACTTAGCTAGGAGACAAGACATCCTTTACATTGTGGCAAGAGAATAGAAAGATGAGTTGTCTCATGGGAGCTAATATGTTAATCAGTTTGTTGCAAATAAGGTAATATTCTTAGTTTCCATACATGGTTGGCTGACTGCCAGTTGCATATATGGTTCTGTTTCTTATCCTCACTATTGATTGGATCCTCTATCCCACTGTTGTGGGATATTGTTGTGATTTCCTGGTTCTGGGGTCCTTGAGATCCAACCCCTTGTACTGCGTATGGCTTGTTTTTTGTTTTAACCATTATTAAATTCCTTTATTTTCTGGATTGGTCTCGTTCCCATCCCTTTATTTTTGCCACTAACCTCCTTGGCTGGACTGGTCCCAGTATCACTGCTTGCCAGCAGTGATAAGTGGCACCCGAAACAGGGACCCACATATTGGGGGATCTCTCAGGATCGTGTCAGTGGGGAAGAGCTAACTGGTAGGACCTTTATCTCCACTGTGAATTACAAATTCATCAGGCCTGATGTGTACTCCGTGAGTTTCGGCCAACCTTTGGAATGGACCAGTCGACCCGGGTACCTGCGAGGAACGTGGGTGAATGGAAAGGCAATAGTTTGCCCCATCACTCTATTCGAACAGGGGAGGGGGAAGCATATCCCACCCCATCCAAGTTGTGCTTGTTGCACGATGGGGGCCAAACTATCATCTGTAGAGAAGGATGTATATGGACAATTTAAAGTTCTTTCAGCAGACCATGGAAAGTAGGTTGGAAAACGTGAACTGAAAAGCCTTTTAAAATGGGTATTGTGCAATTTTCTGGCAATCACGGCCAGCTCTGCCACACTGGGTGGTGCCGAAGGGGTGGCATAGACTGCGATATCTTTACCCCTGCATTTTCGGACTCGGTGAGGACCAGGCTATATGATCTGACTGCTCACAGGGACTCTCTAGCTCCTCGCATGTTGCCTGCCTTCCGCGTGATACTCGAGACCCTGAAGGCAGAACAGAAGTGGTGGGATTCCACTTCTAATACCACCTCCCAACATGGGACTGCCCTCAACCCTTCTAACCCTGGAAGTGGGATCCAGGATCAGAGCCCGTCACAGTCGCTGGAGTCCATGCAAACTGCAACTCCAGCCATCTCGCGTCTCCCTCCTTCTCGCCCCTCGGACTTTCCCAGAGGTGGATACGAGGCTGATATTGCCAGTGTGTTTGGAGGAAACACCGTTTTTTCCCTGTTACTCCACTGCCTTGTGTCCCCCTCCCACACTTCCACTCGGGGCTCAAGATGGCAAAAGCCATGCCATCTTGGACTCGTCCCACTCCATTTCCCCCGTTCCTGCACTTCTTCCTCACCCCTCTTCATTTAATCTCAGCAACCACCATCTTAATCAAGCTGCCAATCATCTCCAATGTTCCACCCTCGGTTCCACCCCTCCCCCTCCATTCTATGCCCCCTCTGCATTGGGCGGCACCTCTACCTTGGGCTCCACCCCTCCCAGCTCAGACCACGCCTCAGGCCGTGTCTCCTTTGCATCTGGCCACACCCCTACTGGGGAAGCCGGAACTACATCTACCAGGATTCCAGAAGTGATGCCCTCCAACATGGTGGCACCCATGAAACCCGTGCCAGAGGATAAAGACCGGTTCTACCGTTATCATTCTAACAAAAAGAAAGCCTTCCTTGTGCCGGGTCATTCCTCCTCCTCAGCTTCCTCCTCCTCATCATCATATGAAGAGGACCTCAGCCACTCCAGACCCCGTAACAACAAAGACCCTTGGGAAAAGGTTTGGAAAGTGGTGGTGAGGGGGAGAGATTGGGAATTGGTCTCAAAATTCACTGTGTTTCCAGTGATTCACCAAGGGATGGGAGCTAACCCAAAATGAGAACCTTTAGTATATGTGGAAGTGAAGGAACTATGCAAGGCTGCAAGAGAATATGGGAGGGAGTCACTTTATTTTAATAATCTGATTAGAGCCACCTTCTCTGCACATGTGCTGACCCCACAGAAAGCATGTTTCAGCTGCGGCGGGGATGGACACTTTAGAAATAACTGCCCCCAGCCTCTCAAGGCAGGTATTGGATAACATCCAAATGCAGCAAACAGACATTTTAGAAAGGACTGCCCTCAGCCAAGAACAAAACCTAAGGACACTTCACAGTATGCAAAAGCTGCTCAGGACCATCAGCTGGGTTAGACCCTTGCTTAGAATTACAAACGAGGACTTAACTTCATTATTTGACTTACTGAAGGGAGATCCTACATTGAATTCACCAAAACAACTGACCAATGGGGCAAAAGGCACCTTAAATAAACTATCTCAAACCATCCAAGAACAACAAGCACTGCTCCAATTTTTGCTTCAGCATGCACTGGAGAACAAAATAAGACAGGACTCTGTGTTCCTTTACTACATTTTGGTCATTTTTGCACTGATTTTACCGTAGCTGTATTTCCATAATGTATATAGAAAGGTCATTTATTTACTATTCATGTGTTTTTATTTTGTGACAAGCTGCAGCATAGCAGAACGACATGTCCTCTGTTCTCTGATTTTATATTATTCTAGTTAATATACTGTTTAACATTGTGTTCTTAATAAGCTTTACATGTTACTTTTACAGTCTATGTTCTACAGTGACAGCTGGCAGTCCAAACCTGTAACATATAAGTACTTAGCCTTACCTCCTTGGAGTAACTTCAACATTCCGGTGTTTCTAAACTTGCTTCAGCTAAACTCTGAGTGTGGCTACAGTTTCAAACTGTTAAATATTTTACAACCAGTTGCAGTCTTTTTCTAGGTGAAGCAGCCAAAGGTGTTATTAAGCATTTCCTGCAGGCCTTCTCAATGTTGGTGTCCTAGGTTACAATGTAAAGGTGTGCCCAAAAGTATGTATTCTATCACTATCTTCATGAACTGTTGAAACCAGGAGGGACAGTGTTTTCCTTATCTCCTGTAAATCAATACCATCAATACCTTGCCACATGACTCACAGATAACTCCCTCTGGGAGCCATTTCTGTTTAATGGGCAATTGAGGACCCACCACATGATTCATAGAATGACATCAGCCCATTGTGAGATGCTCCGCCCAGGGGGAGGAGCCAAGCATCCCCACCTGAGTACAATCTGGGATTTG
Organism: Buphagus erythrorhynchus; assembly: GCA_013400855.1. Classification (NCBI taxonomy): domain Eukaryota; kingdom Metazoa; phylum Chordata; class Aves; order Passeriformes; family Sturnidae; genus Buphagus; species Buphagus erythrorhynchus. The sequence goes on along the minus strand of VZTT01064095.1, from coordinate 10,055 downwards.
GGACAGAACAAGATGCCCTTACCCACTGGTTTCCAGAAGACAAGTGCTCCCAGACCTTTCTACAGGATCCTTGCCTCAACAAGACCACTTCACCTGGACTGCTACCACCACCCTAGCTAGCAGGGTGTCAGGTTGTATTCTGACTCTGTCAGTGGTTTTCTTTTGTACTATTGTATGTATTTTATTTTTTCCTATTAAATTGTACTTCTGACTTAGAGTCTTTCATCGATTTTGCCTTCAAATCAGTACAGCTGGGTATCCCACAAGAAATTGGAACGGATAATGGTCCAGCCTGTGTTTCCCAACAGTGTAGCAGTTTTTTAATTTATGGGGAATTGTACACACAGCAGGTATCCCTCACTCCCCCACAGGCCAATCTATTATCGAGAGGGCTCGTGGTTCCCTTACCAACAAGAAAGGGGGAGTAGAGACTCCTCTCTACCTACTACAGAGAGGCTCAGTAAAGCAGTGTATGTTTTCAATTTTTAAAATAATTCATTAATGGAACCTAACCTCCTAATCATCAGGCATTTTTCCAACATGACTCAAGCACAGCTAAAAGAAAGACCCCCAGTTTTATATAAAGACCTGCAAAGACACCAAATTTTAGGACCAGTTCCACTAATTACCTGGGGAGAGTGTTATGCTTGTGTATCAAGAGGCGAAGGGCCTTGGTGGGTTCCTGCTAATAACATCAAGCCATTCCAACAGCCACTGGAAGAACACCAACAAGAAGAACCACAAGGAGAACCCAAGGAAAAGGCGTCCTGAGGACTATCACTTACCCACATCGAAATCTCCCTATGTTGTCAGTTTCTCAATCTTACCTAATCTTTTAAGTATCAACTAATTTCTTAAATTTCTTCACAGATTATCCTATTGAACATGACCCCTTAGAGGACTTCTGTTCACTACTGCCATCCTGGTCTATGGCATACTCCTTGCAAGGACTTGGAAAGTCTAGCAGCCGAAACAAAACGTCTGGGTAACACTAGCCAACTTCGCTCAACAAGAAACCCTGTGTCTATCAGTTGCTACCCCAAACAACCCCTTTTCCACCCGCTTAGTGAGGTCACCGGTGGATAAGTGGCCGTTAACCAAAAATGCCATCTGCAAACTGCGTCCCTGCAATAAACGGATTCATAACTCCGTTGAAAACTGGGATTACTGGGCCTGGGACCTGCTGCATGCATCACTAGAACCCCAAGAATTGAAAATCCTGGGCTCTGTCACAATATACATTTGTGTTAAATTTCATTACATTGATAAGATAGAAAGGATACAAAAAATACATAGTAGCATTGCCATACTACAAATAAGAGATGAACAAAATGTATGGTGGGATGTTTCCCCCCATCCTGTCTACAGAAATAAAAGCATTTGGTGTAATTACACCTCACCCATTCTGTCCTGGTTCAGTGATTCCCCTTTACAGTTACAACTGGGAACTTTTCTCATTGGAGACAGAGCATGGCCTGGTATCCCATCACACACCAAGGGCAGACCAGGCAGCTTGGGGAGGCTTACCCTGCTAACACCCAACCTCACAATGATCCGTAACAGAAAGATCAGACAAAAAAGGGTTCNCCACCCTACAGAATAGAGCTGTGATAGACTTCCTTTTGCTAGCTCAAGGGCATGGCTGTGAGGACCTTGAGGGCATGTGCTATATGAACCTCTCTGACCCCAGCGAGTCCATCCATCATAGTATTCAAATTCTTAAAGAAGGGGTCAAGAAACTTCAAAAAGAAGATGAGAAGGATTGGACTTTTGGACTATTTGGGAACTGGGGTCTACCAGGGTGGGTGGCTTTGCTGGGCAAGACAGGTTTATTGATTGTTATAATCATTGTTGTAGTGTTGATGTTGTTCTCATGTTAGTTAGGATGCGTGTTTAAGGTTTTTGAGGGATATTTAGGGATTTTGAGTTCAAAAGGAAGGGGGAGATGTGGTAATTAATTTGGTGGGGAGGGAGGAGGAACTGGCTTCGCCTGCATATTGCAGACAACTTCAACCTCAGACCCTTAGCTAGGAGAGAGGACATCCTTTCACATTGTGGTGAGAGAATGGAAAGAAGGGTTGTCTCATGGGAGCTAATATGTTAATCAGTTTGTTGCAAATAAGGTGATATTCTTGGTTTCCATACATGGCTGGCTGACTGCCAGTTGCATATATAGTTCTGTTTCTTATCCTCACTATTGATTGGATCCTGGGCCCTCTATCCCACCCTATACATTGTGGTGATTTCCTGATTCCAGGGGTCCTCGAGATCCTTGTACTGTGCATGGCTTCGTTGTTTTTTGTTTTAACCATTATTAAATTCCTTTATTTTCTGGATTGGTCTCGTTCCCATCCCTTTATTTTTGCCACTAACCTCCCCGGCTGGACTGGTCCTGGTATCGCTGCTTGCTGGCAATGATAGCAACCCTTGCATTTCACCTGTGGAGAATTTTAAATTTTATTGTACCTTTTTATGGACTTTATCTTGGAACTACTAAATCCAGCTCTAGATGTAGAATGGAAATTACAGCATAATTCAGAGAGAGGAGCTGGTGTCATTGTGTGAGCCTTGGGCAACTTATCACAAGGTGTGGGAAGAACCTGGATCGCAACACAGGTTAGTCTATTCTGCCTCCATAAAATGGAGCTGAAAACAATTTTATGCTTGGTGAACTTTGCCATCAGAATTTGCTTGCTGTACTGATAGGATCTGGTTTGCTCTTTGAAAATTCACAAAAAGCCCTTCCTTAAGGCCTATTCTAAGTAAAACTGGTGGTGCCTTAAAACGTGCTCTGTAGTCATAGAATATTTTTAAGTGTTTACCCTTCTGAAATCAGCTTTGTTTGCTTTGGTGGGCTCTTTCTCTGAGACACTGAAGCAAAGAATGCATTCTGCCCAGAGTATTATTCTGCACCTGTAAGCTCTTTAGGTATCTTTTGCTAGTAACACTAGGCATGACTTGAACATGAGAACATCCTTTTTCCTTCTGAAGCAAACTGAGAAGTGATGCATCATGGATGATGAGGCTGGCTCATCAGTGGCACAGACGGCAAATGCACTCCACCTCTCCATGGCCCTACAGTGAATTGGAACAAATTGCTCATCCAGTAATGCTTTTACTTTTGTTCAAAGCAGTGGAGTATCCAGGAAGATACATCAAGGGCTTGGGGTTATGTCCTGATCATCCCTTTCATACCTTGCACATATTCCTGATTCTGTTGGATCTTCTTCCTGAAGCTTAGACTCTGTGGCTGTGGCAGTGCAGGAGAGCTGGCCAGCATCCAGTACAGAGGAATACATTCACTGGGATGTTTCTCAGAAAACAACTACATTTTAATTCAGTGATGGAAATGTGATGAGTTCACAGCTCTGTCTAGTTAATGTTTCCTGTATATCCAGTAGGAAGGGAGAAGGGGCAATGGTTACCTTCCAACCACATCTTTTGTCTTTGTCTCTCATTGTGAGTCTTCATCACTTCCCATAATTCTTATTAAGCACTGTCAACAAGGACATCAGAAAGCCACTTGGTTTGCTAGAGAGGCTCTGTGATTTTTTTGGATCTTATTACTTGTTCAATATACACTGCTCTAAAGCAGATCAATTGATGGTACAGATATCAGATGAAAAAGCTTGCACATTCTACCAGCAAATATGAGATTTGAAAAGAATTCAAATTTGTGTTTGGTTTAGAAATATGCTGCTGTAGTTTGCAGACTCTGCTATATATTTTATATCAGTGTTATATTTCAGTGGAAAGTATCTTTATGGTTATTTCCATTTTATCTCCATAATGTTAGGATTGTTGTGTTGAAACAAATTAATTTTTTTAGTTAAGCTTTTTTTCATTAACGGTGAAGTCTTCAGGAGAAAAGTATATATGCATATGAGAAAAAAGCCAAGTGGCTCAATGGTGAAAAAATGTTACATTTTGCCTGGGTCTGATACCATGTTCATGCATAGTAGGGAATTTGATGGATGGCATCCATCTGAAAGTTCTCCAAGCAAAACCTCACAGCCCTGCTCTAATTTTGCCTTTATTTTTACCTTTGATCAGATGCAGATTTTCTGTACACCTGTGAGCTGCCATTACCTAGTCATTGGGTTTTGTACTGCCTGTGACATGTAGTCATTTGTCTGGGATAATTCAAGCCTTGTAGCACGTAGCTTTTCAAACCACACAGGTCCTCAATTTCTCAAAACCCCTTGGATTGTTTAAAATCTGGGTTTCTTTGCAACTTTGTGTTTACCTCAAAATTAATAGGTAGGTTTTCTTCTGTGTTTTCTTCACAGAATTTTTCCCTTGTTGCTAGGCATCACCTCAGTTTTGGGTGACAAGTTGTGACAATGTGTGTCTTTTCCTTAGGTGTCTGGATTGCTATGCTGGGAAGGAAATGATGCTTTTCTGCCTCACCACCTGTGGCCTGTGAGTCAGTGGTGATGGGGGTGTAAGTCTGATCTAGAATTCTAGGTGGGCTTGGGCTTGTAGAACTCCGCTGTGGTGTGCAAAACAAATGTTTCTGCAGCCAGATCAGCAAGAAATGGTATATGGTGAGCCAGGCATTTCTTGGCATTGTTTTCCTTCAGGTCTTTTTGGGAGGTTCCCCTTGGCTTTGTGCTATTCATGCTCATAGAGTAACTACACAAGACTGTACACCCTGCTGAGACTCTGTACTTCCCAGTGCATTTATTTATTCATTAAGTTTTGAGCACAACATAAAATACCCTAGAGACGAAGCAAAATGAGAAGCTATGTTCAGAGTAAGAAAATAACACAGGTAGTTATGAATATGTGAGGTTTATTATGAAAAAGGGCTGGTTGCAGATTGGTGTCTTATAGAGCAAGGCCCAAAATAGAAAGGACATACAAGGATAGAAAGGACTAATAAAACAAAGTATTTTAAAAGAAGCAAGGTAGCTTAGGACATACAGCTTTTTATTTTAGATGGCTGTGGTGAACTTAGGAATGGAAAGTGACTAAGAATTGTGTGGCAGCTTAAGTGAATCATGCTGGAGATTTTCTCTTTTTGGCAGTGTCTTGTTGAATGTTTTTATGTGGGAGAGTTTTGGTGTAATTAAAAGAATGAAAGTGAAGAGTGAATAAGTACTTGGGAGTGAACACAGTCCTGACTTCATGTAGATGTACTGAGAGAGTTTGCAAAGGTTAGCTAGAGGAGCTTTTAATGCAACCTAGCATTTTTGCTTTCTGTGAAATGAAATGAAAGGAAGTCTTGGGGTTATTCCGTGGCAATTCTCCTTTCAAACTAGAACTTAAGCCACCGAGTACCTAAAATCTATTGTATTGTTAAAAATCTCTGGTAATAACATGCATGGGAGACCCTGGCAGTCCCTTGCTCCTGCAAAAATGCATAGGCTAGGTGCTAATCTAGCTGTGACTTTCTTTTCCTGAAAGATCCCTCAGTTCAGGGGTGTGCTAGGGAATGAAGGACTGTAGTCACTCTCCCTGTAGAGTCTCTGAAGTCCATAAACTGCAGAAAATATCACAATATTGCAGGTCTCTGGTGCAAGTGTGAAAACATTGTTTTACAGAATAAAGTGAGTCTCAAAGCCCACCCAGGGCTTGCAGACTGCAATGAGTGCCAAGTGATTGCTTTCATGTGTATGTTTGTCATTTGAATCTGATTTTCTGAAATGTGCCTTGTTTCAGCTGAAAAATTTTTTTAGTCTCTAAATTGTCCTTGACTCAATAGTGACATTTTCAAACCAGATAAAATCCAAATCTAAAGGAGGGCATTTACAGTTTTGAGAATATTTAACCTCCCCTTTCAGATTTCATGTTTTCAGTTTAGGCCATTTGTTGCTGATCATTTATTTTATCCTTATTTCTGTGTCATAAAGTTCAAGGCATGTGTGGGGAAAAAAGGGAGTCCCAGAATGGCACTGAACGATATGTTTATTACAGACGATCAGTGCAGTTGTTTAAGTCATTGCATTTTAGGGAGCAATGATCAGGCACTTTTATCACCTTCTTTCCTTATACATAAATGTACCCTGTGAGGATAGCATCTGTCAGAGGCTATTGGATTGCCCATAAACATTCCCTCTGCCTGCCTTCCCTGGGGAGCAGCAGTGGCTGCCCTTGGCTCTCAATGGAGTAGGGCTCTGCCTGTGTGGTTGTGCTGCTGCTGTTGGTCAGTGGAGGGTGTTTGAGCCAAAAGCCAACTGCCATCAGATGAAAAAGCTGGTTGCTATGACTGACTCCATGATTTGGGAATGTGTGCTCCCTCCTCTGGGCCCAAGCTTTGATAAAAGGTCAGTATCTGAAGGTGGAAAAGAAAACAGATGGATAGCCTCAGCCACCCACTTCCCTGATGATGGCAGTGCAGTGCAGAGGGAAACCTAGATTTCTAGATGAAAACACTGTGGGATTGCTAACCAGCCTCTTTGTCTCCATGTAAGCTGAAAAGGAAAGTTTGCTGCTGCTCAGTAACTTTCCTCTGAGGATGTGAAAGCGTTTAACAAGAGTGGGCACTACAAATATTTTCCCACTCTTCTCCTTGGGGGAAATGCAAACCCTGTGAGCGTTACAATTGCTTGCTCAAGATCAGTATGGAATAAAAATCTGAAATTTCAATTCCTTTATTATTGTTGCATGTCTGGGAATTTGCTACATGCACTAAGAGCTCACTTTTACAAGTCCATCATGGCAATGGAATAGATGCTCAATGGGAAGAAAATAATTAGCATTTGCAGACAATCATGTCACTCCGATTTAAACATGAGAACCTGACTGCAAAAAAAAGAAAGAAAGCCCTAACCTTTTGTCAAATGACACAGTGTGATTTATAATTAGATAATAGCTGTTGTCTCCTAGGCATACTGACAACATGGATGATTTCCACCAGATTATTGTGGGATCAATACCAGCTGAATAATTAAAATTCAATACTGTTATGTCTCTATCAGTAACATTGTAGGGATGATGTATGACATATTTAATTGAATATATCAGACACTAAACTACATGCGTAGATCAGGGGGATATTTTTAGAGCTCTGTATTTCATTTTCTCGTTATACTTGCCTTGTACCTTTTAACATTCACAGTTACTTCCAAGCAATAAGACTGCTTGCTCAGAGAGCACTGTAAACAGTGACCCTGAGTTTATGCTGACCTTTCACTCTAAATGTTAAGAGTCTTAATGGAGAATTCCAGTAATTAATTCATGGTAAATGTTAAATTGCAGAACAGTGACAAAGAAGAGGAAAAGAAAAGGTTTTCATTTCTTTTTCTTGGTGGCTGGGTTGTTAACTCCTTCATTACTAGTGCTAGGGTGTTTGTATTTCATTCAAAACAGCAGAAATGTGAGGTATGAAATGATAAAGCTGGTGGAATGTTCTGTGGATTCATTGGGCATGCAGAGCTCATGCTTTTAGAGCAATGGGTTGCATTTTGTGTTGAGAACTGTACAAAGTGTGAATTGGCAGTATTTTGGTCCTGACTATCCAATATAAATGTTGTACTCCTGATGAGTATTTGAATATTAGCATCCAGTTATTCCTCTCTGGAGGCCTGTCTCTTATCAGAATGAAACGGCAAGGCACCTTTTCACACTGCCAAAATACCCCAGAGAATGAGAGAAGTAACATCTCCACTGATTGGTCATCACGTCCTAGGATCAAGGCATGTCTCTTGTTGCTTACCTTGGACTGATAAACTGTGCTGTGCTCTGAATTCTAACATAGGATTTTAACTAATAAACTAGCGTGACGACCCAGAGCATCTGCTATAAAGAAGCTGCCTGCCTCTTCTTAAGGCTCATACTCTGCTCAGTTTGTGGAATTGTGATTAAAATTAATTTAAAGATTTGTTATCTTTCACCACAGAAAAGAAGGAAAGAAAATTAAGCTTAGGTACACTTGAATATTATTATTTTTCCCACTGATTATTAGCAGTTGCAGTTTTAGATTTCACCATTGATCTTGTTAATATTCATGCTGTTAATTAACCAATTTCTATTCACCTGCTCTGCCTGGTTTCATACATGTGAGTGTGATTTGTTTCTTGCTGTACACCGCCCCACCCCCCATGCTCCACTCCAGTCTGGCACAGTGCTACCCAAGCCAAGATTTGAGTCTGCTCTGCAGAATCAAATATATGTTTTCTTATTTATTTTAAAGTGAGTTTATTCACACTTATTTTCTGCATTGAGGTCCTTTTAGTTACAGTTGTCTCAATCTTTCTCTTGCCAACTCAAGGACTGAATATTTAATTTATAAATTCAAGTTGATGATTTCATGAAATACTAAATGTTGAGACACTAGGGAAAGTCTCTGCTGCAGCTTTCAGGTACTGAACTCTCTTAAAGTGACAGGCAATGCCAAATGATTCTGTGAAACAGTTTTGTTGGTCCACAAGGAGATGGGTTGAAGATACAAGATTTGGGATTGAATGCTGCTTCTTCCACAGCTATGGTAGACGGTTTTATTCCTCTGAACGTCTAAATTTTCTACTTTTAAAATGCTTCTCTAAATTTTCTAAATTTCTTCTACTTTTATTTCTCTGAACTTTGGTAAGAAACCCCCAACCCGAACACCCAAAGACAGATGAAGATAGATGCAATGCATAGTTATAGTTATTTATAGACTCCTCAAAGTTCTATATAGAACAGTGATACCATGTTAGGGCCTTAGGACCTAGTTTCAGCTTTTGTGCTTCTGCCATGCCCATCTTTTGCTGTTTCTCCTTCACTGCCTCTTGCTGTGATTCCTGAGTTGAGTCTTGTTCCCTGGAAGTTAATGGGAGTTTGATTATTTGAGTTCAGTGAGATCAAGATTATTTGCTCTTAACCTTTGGTCATTTTTCAGGATACTTTGTTAAGTAGTGCAGCTGAGAGATTGTGTATTTTTTTGGTTTTTCTTTTGAATACAGATAGACTCAGAATTCACTTTATCCAGGGCTTTCCTACAAGAGTTGTACTGAGGCAAGGACTTTTGAGCCATGTTTCTCACTTTTTTGCTTGTCCTAAGTTTGTCTTAGCTGCACTGATGAAACAACAGTGCTGAAGGCATGAAACCTGTCACAGCATAGGCAGAACTTTTGGGAGATAGTTTGTATTTTCAGAAGTGGCACGTTCTTGTTGGGGATCCCTCTCAAAGGTAGACTTTTTTGTGGTAGAGCAAACCATGTCCTATTCCTGCCCCTCAGAATTGGCTCCTACCAGCTGTGTCAGAGCTGAAGTGCTCAGAAACTCATCCAGCACACTAGGAATAACAACACTCTCTGTCTTGCTCTTGTTTTCTTCTGGAAGTAGTTAGCATTTATTTCCCCCTGAGCAGAAGGCTTTCATATTTAAAATATATAGCTTTTATCTTTCTTGAACTGTTTTTTTTCTTGCAAATACTCCATACCAAACAGGATAATCTTGTTTGGCTATACAGGCCCCATGTTTACACTGAACATCCTTCCCTCATATTAACACTGGGTAAGGATCTTCTTGATCACCATGTCCATGTCAAATCCCCTGCTATTACAAGGGTGTATGATATATTTTCTTCTTTAAGATAGTCAAGCCTCAGTTTTAAGAGGAAATAATTAGAAAAGATTTTTTGTATCTTTACAGCCACCATGTTTCTCTAGTGATGCAGAATCTTCTAATAACTTTTAAAAAGAATGCTTTTAGCTTATCAGTTCATATTTTTAGTGTATATGATGTTGCTTCTGTTCTGATGTGTGTCCCAATGATACACTGATAGTGGATTTTTATATCTTTCATCAGGAGAACAAGTCAAATTCTTTACTTTTTTCTGTTATAATGAACATTTGCTGTTAAATCCCCCTCTTTCCTTGTTAAACATAACCCCCCAAACTCTAGGCATGTGTCTTTAAATCCTCTCCCTCAGAGCTGGATGTAGCATTTCTGATATGTGAAAGGTTTTTGTGGTATTGGTGGTTTATGGTCAGATCTTTTTTTTCATATTGTGTTTTCAGTTGATGAGCATATTAATTCAGGTGATCACTCGAAAGAGGACATTTCTTGTTTTAATGAAGCAATCAAGAAGTGATTGACAGGAGAGGCAAGGTGTCTTGGTTTGAAAG
>VZTT01064094.1:41857-86989 GCA_013400855.1 Buphagus erythrorhynchus | reverse complement strand
CCATCAATTATTTAACTATTTAATGTTCTTTTCAGAACATGTGTTTTACATTCATGTGCACAATCCTGTCAGAGGGGCTGACATTTTTTATGTCAAAGTCAGACAGGTTTTAGTTATGTTACAGCTGCAGAAACACATCTATTAATTGGGAGGCACTGGCATCAGCTCTGAGCTGTCAGAAAGACTTTTTACCATGTCCTGAAAAACACAGTTTATATGGCATGAAAGGAATGCAAAGGACATGTGGAGCAGTCGTGCAGCACTTATTCCTCTACAAGGTCTCTGAAAGCTGAGACAGTTCATGGAACTGCAGTTGATGGAAAGCACCCTGAATCCTCATGCTAAATAGTAGCATGTAAACAGATTGTTTTTCTATTAAAAGGCTGTTCAGGACCCTGACTCTCCTCCCAGCCCCAGACAAGCACAGATCCATCTCACCTGAAATTCTCTGCATTTGGGTTAGAAAGCTTTGCAGAAAAGTTTGTGCTCCTGCTGCCTAAGCTATGAGTTCTGGCTTCAAATACAGACCTTTCATCTGGTCAAATAATCCAACATCTTTCACAAACCTTACATTTACTTTTGGGAAATGGGAGCAAAAGGAAAGAGACACATACCATTTGCAGTATCAGGTGCACATTCCTTTTTGGAGTGGCCATATTTACCCACTATAATCTGTTCAAAAGTAAGGTTTTTATATTCCTTTCAGAAATGTTTGCTGTCTCAGTACTGTAGTCACAAAAATTAACTGCACAGAAAGAAAAAAATAATATATTTCCAGATGAAATATTTTTAGCATAAGGATCAGTTTTTAAAAATGAAATAGTACTGAGATAATAGAAGCTCATTGAATATTTTGCCCTAAATGAAATGAAAGCAGTTAGGTAAATCTTGTCTAAACCCAAGCTTCTAGGCTGCCACAAGTGATATTTTTTAAGTCAGTGAAGCCTTAAAAGCCCATACTTTTTGATCTCTTCTATTTTCACTGTTTTAGTCCTAGAAAATTTGTAAAATATTATAAAGCTTCATCTTTGGTGTCTTAATATCTGGGCAGAAATCAGACTTGGTAACCTAATGCCACAGAATAGGGCAGGGGGCAAAAATACACATTTTCAACAATTAATGGGGAACAGTCCTTTGGTGACTCTAAACCATGATGGGTTGGATTTGGCTTTTGGTGCAGGAAGTTTCTGCCCTGCTGTCTGGTGGACTGGGACAGGCTGACCAACCCAGACCCCACAGCTGATACTGGCTACATCTAAAAGCAGCATGGTGAGCCCAGTGAAGCCTGGCCTGACCCAAAAGAGCAGCCTATTACATTCTCATTTATCTTACTGCTATAACTTAACACAAATTTCCCTTATAAAGCTGCAAACACTTGGAAAAAATATTGCAGCACACAGGCAGAAAATTTTTGCTTCATCTTATGACTTGCAACATCCTGTTTTTGCTAACTTTTGCTAATTCAGATCACATTTCAGCTGACTATGTCCCATTAACAGGACTGACTCAAAGCATATTTATGGTCAGGGTCCTGAGGGGGCTTAGGAACCATGGAGTGTTGTCTGTGTTCTGGCACAGGCTTTCATGTGAGGTTACTTAACTTTCTGTGGATCTTGTTTTCTACAGGGTCTCAGTTTCTCATTACACAATGCCACTTTCCTTCCACACATATTATTTCGAACAAATAAGGATTCATGGTGCTGCAAAGTTGAAGTCTGCCTTACAGCACCATACCCGAGCCTTGCTTGCCATAAAGTGGTTAGCAGGACAAGGTGTCTCAAAAATCTGGTGGAAGGAACCTCTGGAGGGCATCTAGACCAAGCAGAGGCTCCACAACCTCACTGGGAGATGTGCTGCAGTGACACGATGCCTTTCTAAATCCAAGCATTTCTCTTCATGCATAAACTGAAGTTTATGTGTCTTTCTGTCTTTACCCCCTGGTGTTACTGAGCAGGTTAGGGTTTGATGGGCTTTGCAACTCCCTCTCAGCTGGAGCTGACACTGCTGTTAGCCCTGCCCTCAGTATCCTCTTCAGCACAGTGAACAAGTTCAGCTCTTTCCCATGCTTCCTGCAGGCCACGTGTGCAGAGCCCCTCACTGACCTCACTGCATCCTGCTGAGCCCTCTCCAGCTTCCCTAAGTCTGGTTAACCTGGCTTGCAGGTGGCAAAACTTGTATTTCCCAGTGGTGCATCTCCAGGACCAGGAAGGGCAGGGTAAAAGTGTCCATCAATCTTGTCTCCCTCCACATAACACAGCTGCTCTTCCACCTTGTTTACAGAGAGCCACACACTGTTGGCTCGTATTGAACTTGGCCTCTACTGTCATTCCCAGGTAGTTTCCAGCAGGCCTGCTCCTCAGCCAGCAAGATCCTGCTCTGTACCCATGTCCCTGGCACAGAGATCAGCACTTATTCCTGTTGGACACCGAGAGCTTTCTGTTGGAATGATCTTCAGGTTTCTTGAGTTCTTCTGCATGGAAGCTCTGCCATTAACTGTGTCAGCAATGCCTCTGCCCTCTGCAGGTTCAGCAATGTGGCCATACTTGCTGAGAGGACCTGCAGTGCCATGGTCCAGGTGGTGGATGAAGGCACTGAACGATTCTGCCCTATTATTGATTATATTATAGTGGCTCTACTTTTACAATATCCTGATCAAGTCACTGATTGCTACCCCTTGAGCTTGGCTGTTGAGGTGATTTTCAGCCCAGTGAGTTGTTCATTCACCCAACCCATGTGTCTTCATCTACCAAACAAGAATGCTGAGGAACATGGTGTAAAAAGCATCTATAAATCAAAGTGCATTACATCTTGTTACTCTTCTGTTGTCTACATACAGTTATTTCACGTGGCAGTCAGTCAGATTGGTCCTACATGTAAATCCATGGTGTTCCTTATGCTCTTCTGGTCTCTCATATGCATGGAAATAGACTCCTAGAGGATATGTTCCAAAAAGCTTCTAGCACCTGAGGTAAGCCTGACTGGCTTATGGTTCCCCCCAGATATCCTCCTTGCCTTTCTTAAAGATGAGCATAATATGAACCTTTTTCCAGTTCTCTGTGGCCTCTCTTCATCACCACAGGTGTCAGGAGTCCCACAGGGGCATCAGCCAGGTCTTTCAGCTGTCTTGAATGAATCCTCTCTAGACCCAAGGATTTGAACACCTTTGTGATGATCCTGCCTTCCCTCTGAGGGATGAAGCCAAGAATAAGTTGCTATGAATGCATATGCATTCATACAAGCTTTATTATTTTTCTTTCTAGTTATTCAGGCCTTGATCTGAAAGTGGTTTGGGCTGGTTTATATGCTTATATTACTGGGTTTCGGACTTAGAAAAGAGTCCATCTGAAGTAAAATTTTCCCACTGATGAAAATCTTAAATTATTCCAACTATTTTAATGTCATTAGGATTGCTCCAGATTAAATCAAAATAAAACAAAACAAAATAAAACCAAACCAAACAAAAAAAAGACTCAAATAGAACAAACCACAAGAAGAATACCAGGCCCTTTGTCATGATTTGTGAAAAAAAAAACCCATGACATAATGTAGAAAAGCAATGAATTATGAGCCAAGTGGAAATTTTTTCATCATTGCTGGAACAAAAGTAATTGGGTTACAAAAGTTGTCTACACTGTATGCCATGCTCTCTTTTCCTGGCAATGGACTGGATCACCTCCTCCATACTCCCAGCACCTGACTGCCCTTTCTTCCAGCCCCCTCAACACCTTTAGCACTGTGACCCCATGCTCTTCATGCTCCATCATGTCTCAGCCCCTCTCACCTCTTAGATCCATCTTTGTATTTTCAGTACCTAAAATAATGCATCTCCATTTTGTTAGCTGGTGAAGAGGAGACAAATGTCATGGGTAGTGTATGCATCTTAGTGTCTGGACTGGACTGATTGGCCATGCAGCCTCAACCTCCTCACTGATGGCTTAAGTCTACTTTCCTTTTCCTCTTTGAGATATTTATAGGGTTGGTCTTCTGTACCCAACTGATATGTGCAAAACTCATAAGATTTTGAGACCTTTAAGATGTGTAACCACCTAGTAAATTTACTGGTCAGCAAGTTAAAGAAGGTGCCAAGACAGTGGAACAACAGATAGATTGACAGTATAAACTTTCCTCAGGAAAACAGAGTAAAACTGAGGATTTGTAATTTCAGTAATGCTGGTTATGATTTCAAGTTAATTATGTCTGTCCAAACATTCTTACCTTATGTATTTTAACAACTATAGCTATTAAAATCTATTCTTTAAGGCAATTCACAGCAAATCAAATGCAGAACACTAGAGCAGCGAACAAAGGAAATTACAGAATCATCATAATGCTTTGTTTCCAGTGCTGAAATCCCAACCATGATTATTTTATTTAAGCCAATTTCTCTGAAACCTTTTGCCCAAAAGTTCCAATCAGTCATGAACTCATCCAATCCATCATTGTCTGTTGGATGTGCTGCCCATCCTGTCATAAGGGAAATTGCATGGAAGACCTGAACTTTCCATCTACCTAGCAGTCCTCACCAAGCATATTTTCCTGGTTACACTGCAGATATTTTGACATCCTTCTGGCCAAATGTGTCACATCCTTTGACAAAAGCACAGCTGACAGATGATGGAGAATCTGTGTGTCACACTTGCCACATTGTGGGTGGTTGGCCTGGGAGAAAAGGAGCTGTGGATTTTAGCAGCTCTGGAGATCCTGCAGCTCAGTGAGCTGGCAGGCTCCCAGCACAGGGCGGTGCAGAGATGCCATCATGTGGCAGAGGGGACTGAAATGGGAGTCAACCAGGACAGTGCTATTCCAGGTGCAGGAAATTTGACTCATCCAAGACCAGTGCTGGTGGCAGCAGGAGCTGAAGGCAGGCATTGTCCTGCAGGGTGCTGAGGTGGATGGTGTCCTCAAACACAGGGCAAATCCAGACATGACAAGACTGGTCACTCAGACCTGAATCAGATTTTCAAATCACTGTGATCTTCAAACAGGGGAATTCAAACAACGGCCAAATTGGCTAGAAACAGGCCACAGATTGTCAAAACCTGTAATGTCTTCCCCAGATGTATTCTTCCTTTGGGGTGGGTGAAAAATACAGCCTCACCAAGCAAGGAGAGCCACGGCACTGCTTGTGGATCTGACCCTGCTGGGCAGATCTCAGCAGCAGAAAAGGTCAGGGATCTCCCAGAGTGGGGGTGCTCCCAGCAGTGGTGCCAGCTGCCCATGCTGCCTGGCTTGTACTGACCTATATGACAAAAAGATCCCACCTACTCCTCTGGCACATGCAGGCTGCATCCCCAGAGCTGCCACTATTGAGACAGAAGCACAGAGGTTGCATGGGTTCTGTAGTGCCTGTGCAAATAAAGAATCAAGATACGTCTATATATATAATCTTCATCAATGGATATGTAAAATAATGTATCTATTTAATTTGATGAAAGAAAGAAACATGATAGTTTTGAAGCCTCAGTTAAAAAAATATGTGTGGCCCATTATCTCACCCATATACTTGGTCACTTGCCCTAAAACCACTGGCATGAATGTGGGGTCAAAGCTTCCAAACATTAATTTGCATTCCCAAAACAATGTAGGTAGGAACAGTATTGTGCAGATGCAGAATGAGCAGGAGTCCAGTCTACCAAAAGCTCAAACTGTTAAGTCCATGAAACACCCAAATTACTTCTGCAGGAATTCACAGAACCAAGAAGGCAAAACAAAGCCACAGATTCCCAGAGCTGAAGGGCCTAGAACAATAATAAGGACATGGATAATCACACATCCAAGAATCAGATAAAGATGCTATGGTTTAAGACAGGCATTATAGGATAAAACAGAAAAACCCCATGCCTCAACCTCAGCCATAGCCTCTATACCCACTTCAGGACAGGTGATGATTTTTATTCTGTCTTTTGGCAGAAATAGTGGGTTTTCTTTGAAATAGTCGTTGAACTGGCTGCCACAGCTTTGGGAAACAAAAAGGCACAGTCTAAGCAATAGCAGAGAAACTGCAGATCTTAGAAAATTCTGAATATATTATGGTATTTCCTGTGTATTATTATATTTCAGAGCAAGCTCTGAAAATCTTAAGATTTTTAAAAAGAGACTGGCAAATCTTGAATGGCTAAGGGTGTATTCTGCTGCAGAAATCACAACAGGGAAGGACTGGGTGGACCTCAGTCTTAGAAAGAAGGATCCAAGAGCTGGGGGATCTCTACAGAGCAAGATTTTCTCACCAGATCCCTAAGTGAGGGATGGAGTTGGAATCCTTTCCAATAAGGTTCACAATGGAAATTGCACACCTATGCACTGGGTGTATGGTTTCAAATAATGTAGAAAACTGGATTTGAGGACTGCCATTTGATCTGATATTTTAATGCCTGTGTTTTGAGACACTGACAAACAGAGTAAAGCCAGAACATTCAAAAGTAAACAGCACTGCCAGGAACACGTGTCATTGTATATTTCTAATGTTCTCACTGAACTAAAGAGGTTGCTTAACTTCTTACTCTTTAATGGGATTCATATAACTGGAAGATTATTGCAAACTATAAGGGCTGTGCCACGTGGCAGGGGTAACTCTGTTCTTGGCACTCTTTGCTCAGCTTTTGCTCATGTTATTGCTATTTAGCAGTTGTGTTTCAGGCTGTCTCAGCTCCACTGCAGCCAGATGTCTCTGATGATAGTGGAATAACATCTAAATGTAGCTAGGTAATGTCTGTCCTATCCATCAGCTTTTCAGAGCACATCGTCTCTCCATTGGAAATCCTGCAGGAAGGAAAGGAAATCTCCTCCAGCAATTGAGATTTGTGTGGCCCAGATTTGTGCAGCCCTAAGCAGCTGTGGAGAACATCTGTGGGAGCTGGATGTCCAATCATGCCGTTGTTGCTCCACTGCCCAGCAGCACTGTCCCACCAGCCAGGCACTCAGTGTGGCTCATGGGGCCCTGTGGCAGAGGAGTGACCCTGGGGCTCAGCCACCTGCTCTGGACTGGGGGTCTGGGAGCCCCCAGGACACTGGGAAACCTGCAGCACAGCTCCAAGCCTCTGCCCTGCTTGGTGAGCATGAACCCAAAGCAGCCAGGCCAGGCAGGGACTGCTGGGTCATCTGGCACCGAGGATCCCAAAACCAGGGAGGGAGCAGGGCTGCCCTGCAAATGCCTGGACCCTGGGCTGCTGCTGGGGAGCAGTGCCTGGAACAGCCTCAGGTGGGACCAGTGCTGGAGCTGCTTCTGCAGCCAGCTGGGGCAGTGTTGGTCAGGGTCTGCAAAGGAGTGAAAGGAAAGAGTAAGGTGAAAAAGAAGACTGGACTGACACTCCTTTGGAAGCAACAAAGCAGAAAAGCGACATTTTGGGGTAAAAAGTTCAGCATTTACCCCTGGAGGTGTAGACAGAGCTGCCATGAAGCCCATGCAGCAAAGGGCAGGTGACAGCAAAGGGCATCAGCCTTACCTTTGCATTCCCCCAAAGAGTTCCTCTCTAACAGCGTGACACTCGCAGGACCTGTTAATGCCAGGCAAAGCTGTGTCTCTATTTAGAGCTTCCTGGTAACTTTTCTTATCCTACTGTTAAAGGTCTCATGAAGCTTTTGTTGTTTCAGAAGGAAATCTGTCTTTCACAAATGCAAATTCCCAAGCCGATTTATGCAGTCACACCTACTACACGTGCAGTAACTCACCAGGCTCCAGTAATTGTGGCACAGGTTTAAAATCATGTGGTTCTTCTGGTTTAATTCTAAGATTCAGGAAACATCTTCTTTGTCTTTTAAGTTTTGCAGACATTAATCGTGTCAAGAATCCCACTAATTTTTGACTGTATATATTTCTAAACTAAAACTATTTGATTCTTACATAATACCAGGTCACCATGAGCTGCTGAGGGTGTTTCAATCAAGCATCATGGTAACTGTTGATGCTAATACTTGTGATTGAAGTCTGAATAAAGAAGAAACTCTACAACTATGCACAGCAAGCAATGCACCAGATGGGCATGGAGGTATTTTCCATCCCTGAAGTAGCTGCAGTTTAAATGCCTTTCTCATCAGCTGATTTGCCTGCAGCTGTGTTAGGCACAAGCAGAGGTATCCCTGCACTGCACTGAGACTCAGCTCCCATCTGATCTGGGTTTGGCTCCATCAAGTCAAACAAAGGTCTGAACATATACTGGTATTAGCAAAGGTAGATTATTGCTGATATATTTAAATAATCACAGTTTGCTTTTGTGTCCTTTCTTGGGCTCAGCTATGTTCAATCCCTACAAACATCTGATAAATCTCTTGAAGTAAATGTAACCTAATGAATCTTCATATGAACTTTTCTCCACTCTTCTTGTCTTAAATCATGTCTGACTCTCTACTGGACAAGCAGCCAGAATTACTGGATTCTTTCAATGAATTTTGGATATAGGTCTGTGCATAGTTTTGTGTCACATCAATATAGTGAGTATTTTGCTGAGAGGAAACACTGGCCAGGTTTCTGCTCTGAATTTGCACACAGAAATGTTTTACAAAAGTGCATTGACCTGATTTTCAGATATAGAAAATGCAAGTCTCTGATATGCTTTCAATAACTATTTCTGCAATGCAAGTTTCAATGAAAATATGAACGGGTGCTATATGCATGCAAACATACAAGCATCTGCAAAGTAAATATTTCCTTTTTAAAATACAATTTAGTAGACTAGTTAGACGTTTATTTTTCTATTTTGAAAAATAAATCAAATGTCTACCAAAAGGGTGAGAAAATGTCAAGACATTTCTCAAAATTATATCAAAGGATTCACAAGCAGTGCACACATGTTCCAATGAAAACACTCCAGAGATTGCTTGTCATCCTATTCTGTTTTACAGCAGCATACAAAGTTTGGGTTACTTCTTTAAACATTTTTGTAAGAAGAAAAATATTTCCTCCTGAGAAGTGTGCAGCATGGATGTAATAATGTTTGTCAGCAGTCATGCTTAAATATTTAAGGAAAGGAAAAAGATCCAAAGGAGTTCAAATGGGGTAGAATAATTTCTTACCTGCTTTGAACCTGAGGAGCTGCCAAATACACAGTGCCCAAAGGGTCACAGTCACTACACAACAGGTGACTCCAACCAAAATTCTGTTCCCAGTGGAGTGAAGGCATGTTGTAGTGCAGGCTGTCTGCAATGCTATAAAATGGTTATTATCATACTCTTGTCATAAACCATTAACTCCTTTTCTAATGATAAAACTTTAACCTTTTCTGTTCTAAAAAAGAATTTTGGCACGTCTGTGTTTATTACCCCTTGAGGACTGACTCTGGTCCTCAAGATAGATCTGTATGTGCCCTGGAGGGGTGGTGCTGACTGGCACAGGGTAAAAGTCAACACAGTCAAAGTGAAGGAGAAAAAAGAGTTATTTTAAGAATGAGTTGGAATAGACACGTCTTTTTTGTCATCAGCACTCAGTGGATTGATTCCCATTGTGTAAGTAGGGACAGTACCTTGTTTTGACATGGTGTTTTTCACTAGTGAGGGAAGGAGAATTGTTTTGCTTTTTTAATTACCAAAGCAATTCCATCTCAGTTTAAAAAACAGGACTCAACAAGCTGATGTGGTGTGCCAAGGACATACAGAAATGCAGTCCAAAAGAAGGGTTCTGGTCTCTTGGGATGTGGCACAATGATCTAGCCATTAGATATTACTGTTACTGCTGCTGCTACTGCTCCAGACTATGACTCCTTTAACGCCTTACAGACTGTTACGATGTCTTTTCCTCTCATTAAGAATAAAGATGAGCAATATAAGATATATATTTATTTATTATTTGAATTTAATTGGTGGCAATCTGCAAGGTACTCACAATGATATTCCATATTCAAAATATTCATACTGAAGATAAAAAATACCTCATGTCAGGTGACCAAGACACTCTGTATTGACAAAAACCCCTAAGGACATAGGAAAGACTCTGGAAATGCTGAAACAATTAGGGTTACTTTTACAAATGGGAGCACCAAAATTGTTAATGTGCTTCTTCAGATAGCCAAATGTCTTAATAGTCTGCTCACAGAGGTTTTATTTAAAGACAGGCTGTGCCACCACACCAGTGACAGGCTGGAGCAAACCTTTAGGAGGGACAGGGCTGCATGCTCTCCCTCTGGGCTCAGCTCTGTCCAGCTGGGGGGGTGTCTGCCTGCCTGTCTATGGTAGCCCTGTTGCTACAAGCATGTTTCTTGTCCAAGATGTCCATGTTATTCTTATTAGCACAAGAAGCAGAAAAGGGAAAATATCCTCAGTGTTGGGACCAGCACAGAGACACAAGGTGGGCCCAGTGGCCGTGGCACTCAGGTGATGGGTGAGAGTCCGAGGGTGGAAGGAAACAGCACCTGGGGGGCCAAGGAGCCCTTTTGCTCCCTAAGATGCCAAACTGCAGTTTTGGCAAAACCCAAGGGGATTACCAGGGAATGGGAGGCTTCATCAGAGAGGGGCAGACACGGGGGTCTGTGGGGCAGGACAGCCATGGGGGGCTGGCTGGCACAGCTCGAGGGCTGGCCCCAGTGTCCATCCCAATGCCCAGGTATCCCATGGGCTTGGAAGTGTTTGCAGGGCTGTCTGGGCAACCCCTGGGAGGCTGAAGGCTGCATGACCCAGCTCTCCCACTGCTGTGGAACTGTGAACAGCAGCAATGCTCAGCTGGACAGAAACATCTCCTCTTCGTCCTGCATACACAGAATGCTTTGGACCCTTGAAATGTTAATTACTTTACAGCCTCCTGCCATAAGCAGCTAAATGTTTGCTTTTCTGCTGTTTAAAGGGATAAGAATGTAAAACTGGATCTAAGAGACACACAGGAAGATGCTAATTCCTGAGCAGGACTCTTACAAGACAAAATAGAACCAAGTGTAATTTGGATCCTGAAGATGGGGGAACTGAGGCACAGAACAGTTCAGTNCCCAGGTATCCCATGGGCTTGGAAATGTTTGCAGGGCTGGCTGGGCAACCCCTGGGAGGCATTAAGTTAAGCTCCATCCAGCTTTGCTAAGCTGAGTCTGAGGTTTGCAGTATATTAAAAGCATACCAGCTTCTGAGTCACAGGTCTGAATCCTTTGCTAACAGAAATGCCACTAGATGATTGCTGATAATTTTAAATGACAAAATAGGAAAGAAATTGTTGCTCATTCTCACGGTTACTTACACTGCCTTTCCTATTCAATGGAAAGAGCATCCCTGCTTCTTTCCTTTACATGGCTAACATCATTATGGATATTTGACTAGAAGGTTGAGTTTAGATATATGAAATACTAAGAGCCCAAAACTTTGGTTTGCAAGCCCAGCTTTGCAAATGGAAGACAGTTTGTCAGCTGGGAAGTTGCAGTAGGATTGTGGGCAAAACTGATTGTGAACTTCCAACTTCACATAAACACTTTATATAAAACACAGAGAAAAAAAAACACTTAAGGCACCAGATGGAAAAAACAACAAAAATGAATTACCAGTATCCTTTTATTTATGAAAATATTAAACCATGTTTATGTGATAGAATAATCAAACTGAAAGGGAACCTTAACACTTGCAAATTTGTATCTGTGATGCAGCTGGAGGGAGATAAAATCGCCCTTGAGTGACTGAATATGTTTCTTCTGCTTTCCTCCATTTCTTTTAAGCCTTAATTAGAGCCAGATGTTTCTTATTTACTTTCTTTTTTGTTTTCAAGTGTGCACAAAGTGTGGTGCCAGCGGTAAACACCATCTTTGACTTTTTTTATGTGTCAACTTCATCTGAGTCAGAGTCACAAACCAGTAAAATTCCAGCAAAGCAGTGCAAGCTTTCCCTCCTGCTGTCATTTCCACTGGAAGGGGGAGATTGGCATTGCTGTTTCCTGCAGCACAGGAGTCATAAAAATCCCATCATGTGTCTCAGATCCTTGCCCCTGCTAAATACCACTGGAGGCAAGAGGCTGGAATGCTGTATACCATGAACGCAGCTGCCCCTCCCATGCTCTTCAGAGTGCTGGGAGTGATTCCTTGCTGCTTAATTGCTATTCAGCTGTATGGATCTGCAGCCTGTTTTCCATTTCTTCCTTCTCCTCCTCAGGGAGACAGTGGCTTGTAACCATGGCATGTAGGCAAAACCATTTCTCCTCCAACTTCTTGCCTTTATTTTGGCCTTACATTGACCTCTTAGGTGCCATCTCTGGCAGAATGTTTTGTCAGTAAATGGCAGAAATTTAGAGTGAGAGCTTCCTTTCTAAACTAAATTGCTAAGTAGTATTGCTGTAGTATTTATAATTATGGTTTTCATCTGCTTTTCTAAACGTATTTTCATTCTAAGAAGTGTATCAAATATAGAAATTCATGAACTGCAACATTTACCTAGCAAAGAGATAGAAATTAGTGTTCAAAAAAGTCATCTGAGGACAAGTTATTCCTTATTTGACAAATATTAGGCTTTTTACTCCCACATATTTTGAGCAAGCACATATTGTACCTAGAATAGATTTTAAGGACAAATTTTCCGGCAGTTTTCCAGTTGTCTTTCTCCCTTGTAACAGATGTGCTCTTTGTTGCTTAGTCCTTGGGAGTCAGGCTCCCTTCCACTACTGCACATGCTGAAGGGCTTTCTGGATAAAAACCTATTCTGTTTTCTTCCACCAACTTCTGTATCAGCAACTCCTACCCCAACTGCTGTAGTTTGGAGGAACTGAAAGATTTTGGGGGAGGGCATTAAGGTAAATGGTCCACTGAAGTTTTTTAGTGCCTTAGTTTTAAGGATAAGTGAGCCTGGAGGATTCAAATTCCTTACTGTCATATTTGCTCTTCGTTCATGCTATGTTTAGTCACAAGGGAAAAAAGCATTTGGTTACAGAATATAGAACAAACATCTCAGTTTCTAATGACAAGGTAGTACTGACCTTTCTTGAATTAAAGTGCAGCTTGTTCAAATGTCTGGATGTGTTGTGAGAGTAACCTTTTTATCCCACCCTATCCTCTCCCATAAATGGTTATATTTTTTCCCCTGAAAACATGACAGACATCTTAGATGAATAAATCAATTTTATTTAAATAAAATTACACATGTATTTTGTCTAATAAAGACTACCGTATAGTTTCTCAAAGGCACCAGTATTTAAAAATAATCTAAATTTTCTTGCGAGCAGCTTCCTTTTTCTGAGTGGTGTTTGTAAACTTGTTGGACCTCCCTCCCCTTATTCAACTCAGGAAATACCTGCTGCTTATGAAATGATGAAGGCTGTACCTTTTCCATTGTAATATGTGCCCTACTGTTCCTGGGCATCTCTTTTGAACACAGGAGAATGGGTCAGGCATTCCATGTAGCAAAACCCCACTCTGAAACAGGGCGTTTCTTTCCTTTGTGGCACCACAAATTTGTCAGGCACAAACCCCCACTATGACACTCACTTTGCACGTACTAGAAGTATTAAAAATTAAATTCAAAAGACTATTCTTTCTTTGAGACTTCAGGATCTGTTTTTCCTTGCCTTTCTCCAAGCTTGATAATGCAATGCCACCTTTTCTAATGTGAGGAAGGAGTTTTTGCACAAAGCCTGCCCTACAGTTCTGTGTCACAGACTGCATCAGCCTCCAGTTTGGGCATCTTTATAGGTGTCTTTGCTAGGCATGGTTGCACCAAAACTAGCAGACGTGTTGGGCTTATTCATCCAGTTCTGTGATCATTTACAGGAGATTCACAGCAGGGGCACAGAGGGAGGTGCAGGTGATCCCTTTCAGCAGGGCAAATCCTGCTCACATTTTCTCCAAACAGGCTCCTCCATGCAGGAGGAATAGTGTCAGGCAGCCACTCTGGCCAGTGAGTTCAAGTATTGTCACTTTTTGCTTCCGTAAAAGCAGGGAATGTTTTTCTAAAAGAGATTTTGCTAAGCACCTTCCATGTGCACAACTCACCCATGAGATTCACTTCATCAGCTGATTTTGTCTTTTGTAATAATCCCCAAGTTCTCTTTGATGCACAACCATCATCTTCTCTGCCCAGCACTATAGAACCTTTGTAGCTCCACCATTCTAGCAGGAAAAAGGACCTGCCCTTTAAAAATATCCCCACAATTTAGAGACAAGAGTGATGTGGTACAATGAAGGTAAGATGCTGCAATTAACAGGCAAACTCCTCAGGGAAGCCATGCATCTTCCTTCTACAGAAAATCTGATTTTAATGGAACCACAGTAATCAAACTCAAGTCTTAGATTTGCAGAGTGAAGTAAATACAAATATTTCAGAGTTTGTAGTAAGACCACTGTAAAGCTGAGACACAGCTACAAATACACCATACCAATACCTATCTTACAAGAATGTCCCGAGACATTCTTTACTACAGTTTGCCAAAATCTCCCAGAGCCTTCAGAGAAAGGCATTGAAAAATGGCCAACAATTGCTGAGAAGAGCA
Source organism: Buphagus erythrorhynchus (assembly GCA_013400855.1). Taxonomy (NCBI): domain Eukaryota; kingdom Metazoa; phylum Chordata; class Aves; order Passeriformes; family Sturnidae; genus Buphagus; species Buphagus erythrorhynchus. The sequence goes on along the minus strand of VZTT01064094.1, from coordinate 72,615 downwards.
GTGATCTTTGGCTAACAATGTGCAATTTCCTCTTTGACATTTGTAAATGTAGAAACATACGTGAGCCAACTACTCTTGCTTTCCAAAGAAGATTCATCTGAATGATCTGACACCTGGCAACAGGTGTTACTTCACAATACTTGGCAAACATCTAAAATAATTTTTTTAATTAACAACAGAAGTCTTCTAAGAAGACATACGAAAGCTCAGACAGTTTGTTGTGCTTTTCCTCCTGCTTAGTTTAGAGATCCCTTTAGTTTAGACATACAGCACCTTAATATTTGCACAGTATTAAATGTATTTATCAAGAAAAGCAGTGAAGAAATTTGCATCGTTCCTGCCTGAGAGAAGCAAAGTAGTTTCTGATGATCTCCTTCAGAATAAACAATACCACTGATTTTGGAGAGGCACTGACAAAACTGACAGACTAAAATACAGCATTAACAGCATGTGCAGCTAAGAAAGGTGCTCCTTGAAAAAGAGGAAATCAAAGGTAGATCTTAAAAGTGAAGTAAATATTTATGTTTCATTGAAGGTAAAGTAGTTTTAGAAAAAGCCTGTAAGGATTTTTTGGGTCTTGGGATCCCTTTGAGGTACAAACTATTTTATAAGCTAGCTTTTTTAAGCAATCAGTTTGCTGCCATTTGCCACTGTGCTTTTCACTAGATCAGTTTGCATGGAGAAAATAAATGCAATTAAAAGTAGTGGTATTTTTTAATTCCCTCAGTGGTGCTGATAGCTGGGTGTGGAGCTACTAAGAAGGCAAGATCTGCCCTCCCACAGCTCACTGTGCAGCTCTGTGCAGGCTGCCTGATGACTGGAGGGGTGATACAGGGAAAGGGATGCAAAACCATCCCATCCTGCCCACAGAGCAGAATTACCCACTCCTGAACTCAGGTGGTGAGTCACGTGTCTGCTCTGAACCCTGCAGCAAACCACCAAATTCCACCAAAGGAAAGGAAATAACTTTGGGAAAGAAACTGACTTTGCAGTTAGGTGCTGCCTGACTGGACACCCCTCAGCCTCTCTGGGAAAGAAATTGTTCCAGGCACCAAAGGAAGACAGAGTCACTTCCACTGCCTTGCAAAGTCAAAGGATAGCAAAGAGACAGGACTGTCTAGGAACAAGCATGAACAACTGCACTGGTTTTTGATCACCATACACATCTTTGGTCCTCCTGCCAGGTTTGGTGGTGTCTCTGGGGGGGTGAACACACTACACAGTCTTCAGTGAACCACTCAATGGGTTCACAGTGAGAAGTTCTTTCTGTTTAACATAAAGCCACAAGCAGAGACACAAAGTTTTTACACAAGACAGCTGCAAGACTGTGGTTCCTTTATCTTGTTCTACTCTTTTCCAGGTATGTACAGTTATTCATCCACAGGCACTTGCAGGGCAACCAGCACACACATTTAGACACCCTAATTATGGAAACTTTATGTCCAGCAGTGGCTGAAAAACATTTTGCTTAGCTTTTAGTAAGGCAAACATATAGACTTCATTGTGCCACCCCCTGCATGCCAAGTCTGTCCAATACTAGTCTCATTTTCTATGAAGCATTCTGTGATAAGCAAGGTACTCGTGCAACCACCATGGACTAGCATCAAGTTACCCTTCACAAAAAAAAAATATAACTGTAGATGTAGACATCATAGGGGATTGATATTTGCAAAGCAAGTCGTAGTAAAGAATGAATAAGATGGCAAAAAAATGTAGAAATGAGGTATCAATTAGCCTAATGGTTGGAGTGAGCAAAGTGGTCAAGCCATACTCATGCTAAATTTCTTCTTCTGACTCATGATCTCGTTCAGATGTTTTCAGTAAACCCATTTCCATGGGCTGGGACTGCTTAATCTTTGAACGGACTGCCCTGGAAACAACAACAAAAAAGTTGTCAATAGTAACTCAAAGGCTCATCTGACCATTTTTAACATGGTAAAATTGGAATTTTGTCAGAATTAGCACTGGGCAGCAAGGAAAAGGGGGTGAAAATGGTCAGTGAAAAGGAAATCAGGTTTGATCACAGGAAATGTCTAGCAAGGAATTCTGTGTAATAATCTTCAAAGTGAAGTCTTGAGGCCTGCTCACTAAGCCACTTAAGATTAGCAGAGATGAGCAATGGGAGAGAAGATTCTGCAGGTAAAAAGAATCTCCTACTTTTGATTTTATACGGACTTCCAAATGTGGAAGACTATTGGAGCTCATTTTATGTGAGAAGTATTATGCTATCAGAGTTATATTTACAGATGTGTTTTTTCCCCTTTCTACTGAAGCAATGTCATGTGCGTTTCATTGATTACTAATAAATATTTTAATTTTACCTTGTAAGGCAATCAATTACTTCATAGAAACCTTAGAAACCATAGAAAGTTTTCAGTGAAACTTTTCTAAAATAAAGCCCCTACTAGACTAAATAGACAAATCACCAAAGTTTTAGTGTTTCAAGTAACTTACCAGCTGACAATTGTGTAATTCACTGCAAGTATAAGAAAAGCAAAGGCATAATGCCAGCAATAGCACATGGTCAGGAACATCATGTTAGTGTGATCTGTCTGATTCCACTCTGGGCTCCCATTTGGAGGATAAAGCACAAAACCAATCTGTAAAATAAAAGAGATTTAGTACATGCCATTTGATGAGCATCCTATGCCATATCATGTTTTATGCTACACATCCCAAGGCAGACATTTAATTTTCTTATGATGTTGCTTATTTCTGTGTTTGCTATTAGAAATAATTTTGTAGTCAATCTCAGGTGTGATGGATCACTTTAAACTCCATGCAGAAATGCCTTTGAAGATAAAGTGCCAGTCCCAGAGACTCACTGCTCTTTCCCAGAAAATTAAGGAGCCTGCCCAACACCCTAGCCCTGCAACAATCACAATTATGCACTGTCAGCCCTGTGTGCTCTAAACTGAAATCACCTCATAGATCAGAAAACCTACCTGGCCATTTGCACTGCCTCCCTTTTTCCCAGCAGCTTCTGGGAATGTGTTATATGGCTGGGAAGATGAATAATCAGTGAACAAATGAAGGGGAGCCACAAGTCTATTTCTTCTGGGCCATCCAAGGAAAGGTCAGAAATGGCATAACAATGGAGCTTCCTCATGCAAGACTGTAAGTTCATGTGAAATACAGAGCTGATTTGTTTATTCAGAGCTGGGAAAGATCAAATTCATATTTGTGCGAAAAAAGGGAAAACAGTTAATCCTGTGGCTATGCAGGGTTTGCATGACAAACACCAACCCTCTGTACTGCTTAATACTCTTCAAAGTCATCACTCAGCAATTTAGCTGAGAATTTAGAAATTGGGAAGAAGCAGGGGAGTGCATTTTGCATTTCCATGCAGAGAACTCAATGAATGAGGGTGTTGATGATGCAGAAAGAAAGTCCCTTTACCTTTTACAAATTTCCTGTGCTGCAGCCAGTGTGTGGTTTTCAGTCACACAGATGGTTGAAGTCTGATGCGGGTGTGAAAAAAGCCACTTAAATTTCTTCTATTTTCATTACTTCAATTTTTACTTTGAAACAAAACCCACATTGTCTCTAGAGCTAAAGGAATTATCTCTTCTAAAATTAGACTAGGCAGAAAACAATGAATAAATGGTTGCATCTATTCCTCCTATGTAAAGCTTCTTAAATCACCAGCTGAAAGTTTGCAAACAAGAAAATAAAACAGCAAACATTGCAGCACCACATTCTTGAGTTCACTTATAGAAAAATACAGCCAGTTCTGAGGTCTGTCTTCATGCCAGAGCAAGCTTTTAAATATTTGATTTGGTGCTGAGTGTCCAGTTCTCCTAAGAAACAGCAAACATTTTTATTCATCGTGTCTGGCCAGCACAGAAAAAAGGAAAGCCAGTCTAGACATGCCGGAAAGAAAAATCATTGGAGTGACCTCGATTCTCCACTATAAGATGAAACACACACCAGAACTAGTGGTCCTATTTCTGTTACAAACTCCCAGCAACTCCTTAAATCTCTCTCTTGTTCTGACAGCAAAGAAAGAGTCACTATCAAATATCTGTTATTGTATAGACTCACGAGTAAGTGAGGGCATAGAAGCTACATTTTGAAAACTCCTTTCAGGAGCCACATCCCTGAAATATTAAGGTTTTGGCTGTTCTTTTTTCTGCTCAGCTCTCAGAGCACTAGAAGAGCAGGAGGCTTTATGTCACCCAGTCTCCTAATGAGAATCTGTAACATAAGTACCTTTTGTACTTGGCAATGTCAATGAAGCCTTTGCCTCACCTGTCCTACACTGGACATCTACTCACTGCTCCAGCAGCTGACAGTGGAGACTCTCTTTGTAAAGAGCAGCATATATTTCCATATCCTAAAATCGCTGCCATTTGGCTGGCAAATTTGGAACAGGGTGTTCCAAATTTACGTGGATCAGAGAGCTCTGTAACATGGGGAGCTCAAGAAAAAGACTTCAGCTTCTTTATTGATTCAAATAAAAAGCACTGGAAGTAAAATGGCTGCTGCTTCTTCTTCTGTAAAATGGATATGAGAAATACTTTTATCTCTTAAAAGGAATGTTCTTTCTGTATCTCTTTAAAGGAATTTATTTTCTGTAAGTCTTTTGAGGTCTGTGTTTAAAAGGCATGCATATAACCTATGAAACATCTGCAAAGGGTTAAAATTACTAATTTTGGTGAGGAAGAAATTACAAAGGCAGAAAAGTTACCTACCTGCCAGAACCAGCTGCCTTGTAATATGCAGAGGCTTGTACGGAGCATCTCTAACACAATACTGCCACGGAAAAAAACTTCCAAAAATATGCAGGCAGCAGCTCCAAAGATAGCAAATAGCAGTAACTGATGAACGTGAACATCCAGCATGGCTCTCCCATGAAGATGGTAGCAGAAGAGAAAACCTGGAATAAATTGTGATCAGTTTAAAATCATTTCTTCCCTTGCAATTTCCCTTCATCTGCTTTTAGAAAACAGTGAAACATTTCTGGCATTTCTCCTTATGCCAGTATCACTTTCACTCACACTGGCTTTAGCTAACTAGTTGTGTACCATGTCAATACCTACATAAAGCACATGCCTGAGCTACTGAGCCAAAACAGGCTTTTGCTGCTATTTTCATATCATTTCTGTTGCTGTCTGAGCCAGGTAGGAAAGCTAAGATCCACCTCTACAATGTGGGATCATGACCTGGGAAGTGTAATGAGGGCCAAGACTGATCTTTTTGTGACCTCTTTGAAGTGTTTCAGGGAGTGAAACACCCAGATCCCGGAGGGTCATTCTGAAAGGCTGATTTGACATTCCCAGACCAATGACCAATACCCATCCACAGGATTCATGCACATCCCTGCAGGGAGAGGTACACTGACCTTCAATAAAGACTGCTAAGGAAAGCATCATCCTGTCCATGGCTGCTGGCAGCACGTTGGTCCCATGTGCCACAATGTCCACCAACCCTGAAATGCCATAGAAGAGGTACATGGTGGCATGCTGCCAGTTCATCAAGTGATCCCAGTGCTTCTTCTCGTAGTTGTACAGCTTCAGATGAGGTCCATCAGGAACAAACTGCTCAGCCACCATCCCTGTGCATGAAACAAGAAGAAAAACCATTTGTTCTGGTGCTTAAGGTATAAACTGATGACAAGTCTTTACACAAACAATAGAGGCAGAAATATATCCCCATGCAGCATAATGCCAGTAAGTTTGAGATTTTAGCATCACATCATCTGGAGAGTGGAGAGCCAGAGGAAATCAGGCTTCAGCTGCACTCCTGGTGGAACTATTTGCATCTTGCAGTTTCCAGCAGTGAAAATGAAAACAGCACGTTTTCATTTGTGTGCTGCTTTTTCCTCTTTTAAACAATTGCTGTTGTAGTAGTCTACTGACCAAATTTTTCAGCTGTCTTTTCCAACATGAAACATAACAAACACTAAAGTCTCCAAAAGAAAGATTTACCATTTCAGTGCCCTGCCACATGCAGGATGACAGAGTTCAGACTCATAATTCAAAGGGGATTTTTCCTCTAAAGCCATAAAAGGAAACCCCTCCACCATGCAGGGTTATTAAAAGTCCCATGGGAATGTACACGGAGTTAGTATTTGAATCACTGCTCTACTCTCTCCCTTACCTTGGCCCCTCAGTGTCTTGCTAACTAGCTGAGGTATTCCAACAAGGGAAAACTGCTTTTAAATGCTTTATATGATCCATGAAGTCTGGGGAGGGTTTAAAAGTTGTTCAGCTTTTAAAACATTAATGCTGATTATATTGTTTATAAGGCATAGGCCAGCATTCTGCTGTATAAATAGATACGCTGTAGAACAAATGCAGTGCTGTTCCACCTTTATTTCCAGTTTTCCTGACATGGAAACAGCAGATTTTACTCCTGATGCCTTTGCTGTCTGTCTTAGCCAAGAGTTTTTTCCCATACTTTTGATTGGAATTGGAATTTCCATATGTTAAAAGAATAGCTTCAAAGTGAAAATAAAAACAGTAGATTAACGTTTTAGCTGCCAGAGTACCTCTAGACACAAACTGGGAGATTTGTAGGAAAGATGTCCATAGTCACACCTCAAAATGAATGCTATTATTTAGATTTTTATAATTTTTTAATGATAAAACTGTAGACACAATATCCCTTCAGTGCTGATGGATCTTAACAGACAGGAAGGAAAAGCAAGAACAAATCTTTGTCAGAGCTGCACTTCGATTAGAAATGGGGCAACTGGGCATCTAAACAAGAGCAGACAAACAGAATCTAGAAGTGCAAAAATGCTTAAAATTTAGATATTTTTCGACTTGAGCTGCAGGTGCTGAGGTCCTCAGATCCCTTGTTGTTTAGTTTACTTTTCCTCTAAAGCTAAATTGCTACCATACAGCCTGCCAGGTTGTAAACAAGAGCTAAACACTTCCAGTCAGCTACACAGCTCTCAAAACCATCCCAGTGGGTTTGTACCCAGGCCTGGACACAACAGAAGGACAAACAGCTCCCCCCACACCCCATCACAACAGTCCTGCAGCAATAAGATCTGGAGTTCAGTCTTTTTGTGTGAATATTTTCACTTTTGACTGAGATTAATCAAAAAATCATCTGTATCATTTACATATTTTGTCAATAACTCAGTGGAGGGTTCCAATATCTGAGATGGTTGAATTCAAAATAGAAAATGAATTCAAAACAGAAAAGCAACACCTTCACAGTCTGATGCTCCCAGAGTGCACATGAGAGCCCCTTGCCCAAATATCTTATCTCCCTCCCTGAACAGTGAACAGTACATGAACACTGAGATGTGGTCAGGAGTGGTCAAGTGGTCAAGAGACCTCACAGAAGCTCCAGAAGAGCACTATGGATGGAAACCATGTTATGGCCACAGCTGTGTAATTAACAGCAGTAGCCCCACCACTTCTCAGTGGTTAAAGGCAAAAGAGCAGAACACAGGGAAATCCATTTTATCAGGGAACAAAATTGAAAGCAAAAGGTGTTAGAAGGTACAGCCTGCCCTTAGTACACCTCACTTACCAATGAGGGCAAAGACAGCTTTGATGATGCCCTCAACAAACTCCAGGCGCTGGAATCCTGCCCTGGAACCAAGGTAGCAAGCATTCTTGTTTTTTCTACAGGCGTACTTCAGTGGGTACTTCACTGACCACCACAGGCCAAAAAGAAGGAAAAAGCTCCCAGGGAGGGCATGCCCTTTGAAATTGCCCATGGTTTTCTGCTAGGCAAAACCTGAAGGAGAAACAAACAGAGACCAGTTATGGGAATAGTGGGAGAATTCTTTGAGTTAGAATTTTAAAGCATCTCTTTGCATAGATCAAACGGGTGGCATTGAATTAAGAACTCACAGTTAATTTAAAAATAAATTTGGGTACTTATCTTCCCAGCCAGTCTCCCCAGTTTCATAGCTTTGCAGAAGCAGAAGCAGAGACCCAACTGCAGAGTAGCTGACCTGGAATGCAGAGCTGGCAGTCAGCAGGGTAGGAGAAGGACAAGCCATAGCACACTATGTCTTGCTGTAGAAGTTGTGCTAGTAAAAGAAAGAACCTGAATACTCACTATTTGGTGCTTTCACCTTTAGAGAGGGTTTTATTTTTTTTTTCCTTCATGAAAGGAAGCCAAGACAATACCTGACTGAAGGAAAAATTAATTGCATACCCATCAAATAGGTAAATATTCACTAGTAAATTGTATTTTTAATTTCAGTCCAGATGTCTTGTTATGATTTACAAACATCAAGTAATTCTTATTATTTGATGGGTGAATTATGCACCCACAACTAGATATATATTATCAAGTACATCAAGTACACTGTGTGTGTGACAAGGTTATTAGTTGGTCAGGATCATATAGTCATTTAAAAGCAGTGCCATTCATAATCCTAGTAATTCTGGTCATCATCCCAGCATTTAGGATAGTTGCCTTCAAGCCAGTGGCTTCTTCATTAAAATAACAGTTCTAACATTAAATTGCAATTTTCCTTTAAGGTATTATAAATTGAGTTGTTGTGCCTCATGCCCCAAAGGCATATTGAGTCTCTGCACAGGCAGCAATCAAGAATAACCACTTTAGAAGGATTGGCAGTCTGCACTTTCTGTTATTATTGTTGCTGACTTAAAAGTTCAATTGCCACACTGAACTGGAGCCACCTGGCTATGAATGGAACATGGAAGCTCTGGTATATTTTTCTTTTTCATGAGTATTTCCTATGGTCAGCTCTGCATAAGAATCTTTAAACTGTGGCTTCTGGGCCATGGAGTAATTGCAGCTGGTTCATGTAAGGCTGTCTAGTCAGGTAGTGTGAGCCCTCTCCTATTTCTGGAGGCTAGACTCCACTGAAAGCATTATTTTTTAATTTTTTTTTTAAGAAGAGAAACTTTTCCACATTCACAGGTCCTGGAGTTCTCCTAAGACCATCTCAACTGCATGAGGAGAGGTGACCTCTATAGCCACAGAGGAGAAGAAAATAAAATATGACTGTTCATGCATAGCATGAGTCTGGCCTGATTTAAAGAGGATGCTGAAGAGGGTCCTGCAGCCCCTGCCCGTCCCCTCCTCTTCCAGAGCTGAGCTCTGGCAATGTAAGGGCTGCTGGGTGGGAGAGGTGAGCTTTAAAAGCTTTCCCTGGTTAATACCCTGCTTACCCTTCCCTAATTTCTAGGGAAGCACTGGGGATGTACAAGAGCAGAGAAATGTGATTCTGGTTGCCCAAGCAACCATTTCTGGATGTGTCCCCTGCAGGGTCTGGTGTCTGCATGTGGAAGCTGGAGAGGAGAGCATGTGGAGATGGATGCATCGAGCTCAGGGAGGCAGCACCTGCCAGCCATGGGGCAGCCAAAGGAAGCATGAGGGAATGTTTATGAACAAAACATAAAGGACTTCCACTTGGGATTGCTGCTGTGTGGGAAAGGCCTCCTGCATCTGAGGGTCCAAGGGCTGGGAGAGCCTTTCTCTGCCTCCTCTGCCTCGCCCATCACCCTCCAGGCTCTGCTGGGTTGATGCCTGTATGTTTTATTTGCAGCTGGGGAAAGCACTGCTCACTCTGTAGCAGCCCATGGCACAGCAGGGCTCTCACTGGTGAGGTTTGGGGAGCTCAGCCCCGTAGGTGGGACCCAGCCCCTCCTATCTCAGCCAAAAGGTTTTTTCTTCATTTTGGGACACCTTTGGTTTAAAGAGACTGACCTGCCTGCACATCCCTGCCAGTACTCACTGCACCACTGTTTGCCTCAATAAAGAGCAGTACTAACAGCTTTAGACAGTCATCTAAACTTTGCCTTAACCTTTAGAATACTTCTTTTGCTTTTCAAACCTTAATTTCTGAGATTTTTAAACATGCTGGCCTGGAAGGCATTGCTTCTTTTTTCAGGACTTTTCCCTTCTTTTACTGAAAAGAAGAGGGGAGGAGAGGGGAGTGGCTTTTCCTCACCCTGTCTGATCTCACTGAACACTGTTCATTGGAAAGACTTTATTCATTATTCATCATTTTTCACCATAGATACAAAGCAGTTCAAAAGGAGCAATTTACCCTATACTGCACATCAAAGCAAAACAATGGATTAGAAAGGTAAATGAATCCTCTAAATAACCTTCCCGTAGGAGAGTACAGCTGCAGTAGGAGTGAAATGAATAATTATGTTGATGTCACGGTTTAGTTTTTGTAGTGCATGGTATACAAAACTTCAAAAGTAATTGTTAATCTGTAAATTCACACCTGGGTTACCTAGATCTTTAAACACTGGAGGATTTTTCCACACTAAATCTGGGCAAGCTATCAAGAAATTTTGTTTTAAACTATTTTTTGCCTTTCAAAACAAGCAGAAAGAAGAAAAGGCTGATACAGCAGCTGATGTTCCACATCCAATATAAACAAAATAGAACCAGAAAAACTACTTTTTTGCTAAAAGAAATACAATGACATATTATTAGCTTTAGAGAGTGTAAACTTCGGACTGAGTTCATCCAAGGGCATTAGGGATTATTTGTAGGATTTCTCTAGAATCATACACATCAGTTCTGCTGGCCAGCTGTTGTGGCAGACCTTTGGAATGCTGCATCTCAACACAGTTGGTTTCAGAAAGGAGTTATACAACTTACCCTTCAAAGTTTTAGTGAACTTGAAAACATCATGACAGAGCTTGCCTTAAAATGATTAAACTTCCTAATTCATGAGTTTTCTCTTTTCAGACCTGAGAGTTCCTTTTGGTGAGTGTAGAAGTCACCTGCCAACACCCACAGTTTTGATGTGACTGAGAAGCTTTGTCTGCAAATAAACTGGGGGATATTGCAGTTTGGGGGCTTAGTATGAAACTGAGGATATGGTGAGGCTAAGCAGAGACTCCTCAGTAGGAAAGTCACTGTGGGGTCAGGAGATGGATCTGGGAGATGGAAGGAAGGGGTGTAATGGGAGGTGAAAGGAGAGGAGAACAATATGTCAGGCTGCTGCCTTTCTGCCTTTCCATGTGGTGCTTTGGCCTTCCCCTGTACAGCCTAGGACAAAACATCTCCTGCCAGCTCTTCTGCACAGCTTGAGAGCCAGTTTTGGTACAGCAGGTGCTATTTATTGGATGAAGATGGCATCAGCATGTTATGACAATACTTGATAAATTTGAGGGCTTATTTTTACAGAGCCTTGTCAGTCTACATCTGCAACATCAAACAGATGTTGCAGGATGTGCAAATCCAAGATCTTTTTTAGCCTCAGTGATTTCAGGGCCAAGGGTGTTGGCAGAGCCACAGCCATGTTCTCAGCAGCAAACATTCCCTGCTGCCCACAACCCACCCTAGAGTTCATCATCTTAGATTAGATATCAGGAGAAATTTCTTCACTGAAAGAATTGTCAAGCCACGGCCCAGGGAAGTGGTGGGATCATCATTCCTGGAGGTCTTTAAAAGATATGGAGATGTGACTCCTGGGACATTGTTCAGTGGAGGACTTGGCTGTGCTGTGTTAACAGTTGGACTCAATAATCTGAGAGGTCTTTTCCTACCTAAACAATTCTGTTGTTCTATGTTCTGCCAGAGTTGTAAGCAGAGTTGTCCCACAGATGGGGACCATGAGACCTGGCCCCAAGGCCACCCAGTCCCACCAGGTGCCACACGCATTCCTTTAGCTGGTGACCTGCTTCACAACTTCAGCTCTGTCCAAGTCCTTCTCCAAACTCTGCCAAGGAAAGCCAGTGGCTCTAATGCCTACAAAAGGCACACAGACAGCTGGCATCACAGAATCACACAGAATCTCAGAATCACTGGGTTGGAAGAGACTTTTAAGATCATCAAGTTCAACCCATGCCCAAACACCTCAACTAAACCTTGGCCCCGAGTGCACCATCCAGTCTTTTTTTAAACACATCCAGGGATGGTGACTCCACCACCTCCCTGGGCAGACCATTCCAGTACTTTATCACTCTTTCCATTAAAACCTTTTTCCTAATATCCAACCTATATTTTCCTTGACGCAGCTTAAGACTGTGTCCTCTGGTTCTGTCAGCTGCTGCCTGGAGAAAGAGACCAACCCCACCTGACTACAGCCACCTTTCAGGGAGTTGTAGACTGTGATAAGGTCACCCCTGAGTCTCCTTTTCTCCAGGCTGAACACCCCCAGCTCACCCAGCCATTCCTCACAGGGTTTGTGTTCCAAGCCCCTCACCAGCCTTGTTGCCTCCTCTGGATGTGCTCAAGTATCTCAATGTCCTTCCTAAACTGAGGGGACAGAACTGGACACAGCACTCAAGGTGTGCCCTCACCAGTGCCAGGTACAGGGGAAGAATGACCTCCCTGCTCCTGCTGGACACTATTCCTGATCCAGGCCAGGGGCCATTGGCCTTCTTGGCCACCAGGGCACACTGCTGGCTCATGTTCAGTCAGCTGCTGACCACTACCCCCAGGTCCCTTCCTGCCTGGGCCCTGTCCAGCCACACTGTCCCCAGTCTATAACGCTGCAGGGGGTTATTGTGGCCAAAATGCAGGACTCAGGACTTGGACTTATTAAACTTCATCCTATTGGACTCTGCCCACCCATCCAACCATTCCAGGTCCCTCTGCAGAGCCCTCCTCCCTTCCAACAGATCAACACATGCTCCCAGTTTAGTGTCATCTGCAAATTTACTAATGAAAGACTCAATACCCTCATCCATGTCATCAATAAAAATATTGAACAGGACTGACCCCACCTCTGACCCCTGAGGGACACCACTGGTGACTGATCCCCAGCTGGATGCAGCACCATTTACCACCACTCTCCGGGACTGGCCATCCAGAAGAAATAAACCCTGATGGTTGATTTAAATATCTTCCAATGTTTTTGGGAGAGATGTTCTGCCACATTTACCAGTTTGATTTCTGATCTCCACTTTTGTAGGGTCTAAGGCAAGACATGCAAGTGATATGGAGAAACCCTACATACCACCTGGTTACTCAGAAGGCTTCTCAATTGCTTCTGGAAGAGCTAGGTTAGTTTCCCTTTTATCCTTTCCCTTTAAAGGACAGACAGGGATTTAGGCAATGCAACCTCCATGGGACAGGGACATGAGCAGTAGCTGAGCCAGAGCCTGCCCTGCAGCAGGCAGCTCCCCTTCCCTGCACATTCTTCTGCCACAGCAGTATGCCCTGTAATTTCCTGTGTTTGTCAAGCCCTAAGGGATGCTACAGAGGACTGTCGACCAGAAATGTGGATTTCTTTTCCAGAAATGACAAAAGTTATAAAGCCACAAGTTCACTCTGCTGCAATGCTTTTATTTCTGCTACACAACCATATGACAGTAAAGGTTAAGCCAAAGATTAATCACCAATTTTTTTCTTCCATATGCTAGATTAGAAAACAGTGATGTGGAGTTTATAATATTTGATGGGAAATGTTTATTTATCTATAACAGCCAAGGGAATGGATTGTGATATCGATGAGAATGGTGCACCCAGATAAGAGGAGAAAATAGCAATTGTAGGCATTTTCTAATCAATACACAAGCTGTGATCATACAGCTTTTACAAAAAATGGAAACCAGCAAACCTGAAATGCATATAACACAAAAAAAATCACAGACAAGTTTAATTCAGTACCAAAGTTTCCTACTTGCAGCTAAAGAGCTATTCATGAGGCAAGTGCCTTTTGTCCTGTAGCCATTGTGCTGTAAACACCACAGCCAGCCAAGCTGATCTGAAAAACTGTCTGCTCCAAGTACTTTGTTCACTAAACACAGTCCTGATTTCATGTCATGACTGAAATTGAATTCATGAATTTCAGCGATTACAGCTCCATGTTTCCAGATGAGTTCACTGCTCTGGTGTTAAGGAAATACTCAGCTGGCACCTACAGCTGCTTTAGAATTAGACTGAAACTAAGTATTGTGTGTAGGAATGAAAGCAGGACACAAGACTATTTGAAATGCTAAAAGGTGACAGGATAGCCTTGGTATTTTTGGCTTAGGGGTGTGGGAGATAAAGATTTTCAGATAAAGAAAACAAGGAAATGTCGTTAACACCTCTCCAAAGTCTGTAGGAGAAGAATTCAAGCCTTGAGAGAATCTTCAAGCCTGGAAGACAGGGATGAAAACCAAAAATCCCAGAGGTAATAACCAGAAATCTATCTGCTTGCCTAGAAAGGAGGGACTCTGGGACTCAGTCTCCCACAGTGATGAGTTAGGACCCACAACTTGTACCACTCTATTCCTTTTCAGTGCCTTGCATCTGTCAGAGACTCTTCCTTCCCAGATTCTTGTCAGCCCTCTGTGTGCTGTGTTTGTCATCTCTCATAACCCTCAGTTTTCTGGCTCTCTTTCCCTGTTCTCTGTGCATCTGCTGTCTGTTTCTGCTCCCACAGATGAGCAGGCTATCTCCAGAGGTTATCCAGGGACAACAAGTACTACATAATAATCTTACCATTGGCTCTTGATATCTGAGCAGCTGCTTATCTGGGGATATGAATTTTTTTGTCTTCAGGACTGCCAAATTTGGGCCTTTTTCAGAGCATCACAAGTTCAAAAAACTTAAACACACGAAAAGTACACCTAGTAAGTGCATGGGACACAGAAGAGTAATTTTTTCCTATGAAAGATTCATAGTTCCTGTACTGGCCATAAATCCTGGTATTTCCTGGCACTGGCTGAAATAAAGGGTAAAATAGCATGGGTATGTGAGCAGACTGTTGCAGGTATAGCAGTGCTACCTCTGGTGGGACCAGGTTTGGCTCCAGCCACCACAGCCTCTTCTGTGCCCACAGTTGGGGTGCCTCCTGTGGGGTGACCCTCCATCTGTCCCCCTTGCAGGGCAGCAGTTTCCTTCTCCACAGAGGGTCACAGCAGACTGCTGCCCTCCAGCTGAGGGGCTGCAGGGCTCCTCCCAGCCTGGCAGTTCTTGATGGTGTGTGGCAGAGGCAGTGTGCTGCCAGAGAGAGGGCATAAGTGTGACTGTGACATCCCACTGCTGTGCTGTGGGAGCTCTTCATTAATGTTATAAACAAGAAACAAAAGTCTCGATATTCAGCAAAATTTAGATTGCTTTATCTGATATAGATGGAGCAAGCAGCACTGGGGAACGTGAGGGTTCACCACCCACTCCACGTTCTGTCGAACCTTGGTTTGCAGCCTCTTCTTATACTATGGTCTCTCATTGTAATCAATAATTTTTGGTTTTATGCTTTCATAATTTTGCCAGGTAAGCAGTGGTGGTCCAATAAACATCCATATCCAAATTCACAAAGCCACCAGGCAATAGTCAGTCTCACAATTACCATCTGGTCTTTGTAGCTAAGCACCAGCGAAGTTCTGGATTTTCCTTTATCTAGTGTCCATGCTTCACTTCAGACCTTAGTATTCTTGTTTATACAAACCCCAATACTTTTGTGATTAACATGAATCTTTTATTAATTATCACAATTGACATCTGAGACCCTCTCCCCTTTCCAGTCCACCCAGAGCTGGGCTTAGCTGGAGATCCTAGTGCTTCCCTATTTTAGCCTGAGTTGTGCCAGCTAGTGAAATTCCTACCTGCGGTCGCTGTCCTTTTATAGTCAATTCCTTTTATAACAGAATCACAAAATCATGAAATCACAGGATGGTTAGTGCTGGAAGGGACTTCTACAGGTCATCTAGTCCAACCCCCTGCTAAAGCAGGTTTATCTAGATCAGGTTGCCCAGGATTGCATCCAGACAGTTCTTGAATATCTCCAGTGAGGGAGACTCCACAACCTCTCTGGACAACCTGTTCCAGTGCTCGGTCACATGCACAGGAAGGAAGTTTTTCATCATGTTCAGGTGGAACTTCCTGTGTTTCAGTTTGTGCCCACTGTCCCTTGTCCTGTCACCAGGCACCACTGAAAAGATCCTGGCACCATCCTCTTGACACCAGCCCTTAAGATATCTGTATGCATTGGTGAGGTCTCCTCTCAGTTGTCTCTTTTCCAGGCTAAACCAGCCCAGCTCCCTCAGCTGTTTCTCTGAAGAGAGATGCTCCAGAGTCCAGATCTTACTTGTAGCACTCTGTTGGACCCTCTTCAGTAATTGTCTTGTCTTCCTTGAACTCAGGAGCCCAGAACTGGACACAGCACTCTAGATGGGGCCTCACCAGGGCAGACTGGTGGGGAAGGATTACCTAAAATCTTTAAAACTGTTGCTTGAAGTTCACAAGTCACTTTAATGAACAACCTCCAAGGACTCTAGCTGTTCCTGGAGTTCCATGGTCCAGCAGAGGTTACACTGCCACTAGGAAGATTGCTCCATGGCTTTGCCACAAAAACCAGTTCTGTAGGGTGTAATCTCTGGCTCCACTTTGTCTTTCCAGTTGTGTTCACTTAAACGTTCTCTGCTTCCTAGGAGAAAAAGGGCTTCCTAGGCTAGGAAAATGTCAAGAGAGCAAAAGTTTGATGTATCAGCTCTTGATTTAGAGATCAGAGCCCTACTCTGGAGAGGAAATGAAATAAGATACGGTTTGGTTTCTGTTGGCATCCTTTTCATAGACCTTCTCCTACAGCATCTTGACAGTATGGTTGGGGTTTCAGTGGAATGGTGTCATAAAACAGCAAAGCTGACAGGACTACTAGACTATGAAAAATATTTGTAATAAGTACTAATGACCACTTGGGCTGTGAAAGATCCTGCATTTCGCACGTACAAAGCTCTTTACAGACTCTTAGAAGTTACTGCAATTGTTATTTGTGTCTCCAAACACTGCTTGAAGACAAGACACAACCCAAAAAGAAGGGGGGAGGCCACTGAGAAAACTTGATGTTTTGACTTGACTGGTCTTCAATGGATATTTTCCACCAGCAAAGGAGCCATATCTGAAAGAGAACTCTGTGCTTAGAGGAGGACAGGTCACAGCATCACAGATTCAGTTAGCTTGGACGCACCTCTCATCGAGTCCAGCCTTTGATCACCACCCTGTCAACTACACCCTGTTAAACATCTGCTGGGAGAGTGACTCTACCACCTCCCTGGGTGGTCCAATCCAGTGACTAATCAACCTTTCTGTGAATAAAGTCTTCCTAATGTCCAACTGAAACCTCTCCAGGCACACCTTACAACTATGCCCTTCCATCCTGTCCCTACTTCCTGGGAGAAGAGGCAGACCCACACCTGGCTAAACCTCCTTTCAGGTAGCTGCAGAGGAGGTGTGAAGTACAGGGCTTGCTGACCTCAACATGAGCTATAATTTTTTGGTTGCAAGGGTTGCTCCCTCATAATAACTACTGGTGACTGTGCAGAAAAGGCATTAGAATTTCTCTTCATTATGTACAGTACCAGACATTGGGCTGACTGGAGCCTTTGAACGAGGAACTGCATTACAAAGAAGACCATGTTTTAAGGAATCATCAAACACTAGCAAAATATGGGAAGCAGAATTTTCATCTCTGCTGTGTGCATTAGTAAGCTTTCATCTTAAGGACAGTCTCAAGTTGACAAAGATGGCAAGGGAGCTCATATCAACAAATGCAAGGTCATTCATTATTAAGTCCTTGATGATTTCATGGGAATGACCTGTTTTTCTTACTGAAAAATTACAAAGAGACTCAGTTTGCTAATGTGATGCTCATAACAGCTCATACTTGGACAACAAACAGGTGGCACTTGTAAGAGCTGAACTTCTCCTGTCCCCTGCAAGGGAGAAGGCTGGAAACATGGGGCACATGTGTCCAGAACATTGGCTTCTGCTGTGACACTGTGTTTCATTTTTCTGCCTCATTCCACAGAGAGCCAGCCACTTGTTCATGAATCTCTGCTTTCTGAAGTTATTCCATTAAGGGTTCATAACCTCATGATAGAATTATAGAATAGTTTGGGTTGTAAGGAACATTTCCACACCTCTCTTGGTAACCTGTGCCAGTGTCTCACCATCCTTCTCACAAAAAATTTCTCTCTTATATCTGATCTACATAGACCCTATTTTAGTTTAAAACCATTATCCCTTGTCCTATCAACAAGCCCTACTAAAAAGTCTGTCCCCATCTTCAGCCACCCCATCTGTCTGTGCAGTATAGTTAGGTAGTGTGAGCCCTCATTGCAAACAAAGTGATTAAAAATAAATGTTTGAATCTTGTGGATTTGAAGATTGTAACCAATTATATGAGTGCTTGGGGCTTACAGTATTCTGCTGTGCTAAGAAAAAAATTATAAAAATTTTCTTATCAATAATTTCCACAAAGTTGTGCAGCAGAGCAGGTGGGGTTTGCACCTAGAGCTTTGTTTTGGCTAACCTGCCTTCGTACCTTGAAGTTTTCTCTGCAGTCTTGTCTATCAGTCTCAGGCTGCCTGATAATACTCCTTCTCCAAGGGGAGCCAAATGCACTGCCTCTACCAGCTACAGGTTGGGGAAAACACTATCAACAGCAGAAAGCCATGTGGATCAAAACCAGAAAGAGAAACATTAATGAATAAATGGGAGTGTTGGCAAGGCAGTCTGTAACATTGATGCTAGCTGGGAGAAGTGGCTGGCTGGCTTTGCCCAGCTAGAAAAGACAAAATGCTTGAGAGGTGTAGTTCCATTTTACAGGACCACCTCATACTCATTAAATTGGAATCAGCTTGTGCTAACACAACATTAGCAGAAACAGAAGAGTCCTCCATGATACAAGGCTGCAGCAGCAGCAGCTTCAGTTCCTGCAACCCCTCCAACAACACAATTAACAGAGAGAGCAGACCCAGCAAGATCCTCTCCCAAAACTACTGGCATTACAGATGATACACAATTTGTCTTGGAAATGTCTCAAGTGCAAGGTGATTTAGAGCAAGAGTTTTAGGAGTGTTGCTCAGACAGCGTTAAAGTTATAGCAGGCCCTGATTTAAGCATAAATTGATAAAAGGGACTTAAATCTCCTTTTTACCTTCTGGAGTAAAAAGAAGTGCCAGGACCCAAGGTCTGGCTCATGCTGCATGATGGGATGGAACTGTCCCTGTAGAGAGTCACTCTACTAAAAATGAAAGTATTTCAAAACCAATGTCAAATTATTTGTAATTCCTGGGTTTAGGAGCTTGTCTTGTTTGTAGCTTGGAAGAGATGATCAAAATCACTACTACTGCCAACTGCAAGTGAGCATGAGTGTGTTAGGTCACATATAAGAAAAAAGAGCCAGTTGACAAGAGTTTCAACACTGAGAAGTCTTGGTTCATGTACCTCTTCAGACTCAAAACAAGGAGCCCATTTTTGCACTGCTGCACTGGCCATCTGTAGTGCTGACTAAAATGATCTTTGCAGGCAGGTTTGTATGCAAGAAGAGAGTAAACAGCAGTTTGCCTAAACACAGGCATAATTTTTCCAGCCATTCCTTAAGGTTCATTTGAGTTTTTTTCTCCAGCATTTATTTCTACCCACAGTCTCCACAACTGAGAGAAATCTGTTTGGTTTGCTCAGCTTCATTTGTAAAGAGAAAAATACAGAAAAGGCCACACAAGCAACCCTGAAAAGCAGCAAAAGACATCTGAGCAAACTTCTGAAAGGTAACTCCAGAGTCGATAAATTTGCATCTAAAACGGATATTGAAAACATTCCTTTTACAAAATACTTACAGCGGCTTGGAGTACAACTTATGCTATAATTTGAAGAGTTCCACAGAAACAGCAATATAAGGTGATACCAACAAAGTTATACATAGTGGTGAAATCTCAAGTCCTACATATGCAAATGCATGGTAATCATCAAACAATTGGTTTAAAAATAAGGAAAAAGCAGAAATACTTTGGCCTTAAGTACTTCAGTTTCCGAACTCTTCAGAAAGCCGTTTATCAAAAAGATAATTTTTTTATACCATGTCAAGTATTAAGTGTTACTAGCAGAGTAGAATATGATTTACTGATGGAAAATTGAAACAAAATGGAACATATCCAGGGATATTCTGTTTTGAAATAAAATAAAGTGGCTAAGATAATTTTAGGGCTTCTCTCATATAATGAGAAGTCGTGAAGTACATTTAAATTCCCTTAATTTTACCTGGAAATTCAAGTTTGGATGTACATCTCCATTTGACACATCCGGGAGGGAGGGAGAGGAAAAGATCACGTAGTAAACTTAGAACTGAGCCGAGCACTCAATCTGCCCTTTGTTCAGCGATCCAGAACCTCGGCTGCAAAGCCCCTTGCGCTCGGGGCAGAGCGCTCCGGGTGCCTGCAAGGCCACGCTCGCGTTCGAGCACAGCAACCTCCGAGAAAGCGATTGCTGATTTCCAAGTCCCGTCCGCGCTTCCCACCTCCGAAGTGCCCCCCGCGGACCCAGCCGAGGCAAACATGGAGTAGCTGTCCTTTTCCCCCGGCGGTATCCGACATCCCCCCGCCCTGCCCCGCCGCCGCCCGTCCTGCCTTCACCCCGGCCCTCCCCGCACTCGGGCAGCCCTTACCTGTGCCGCGCCCTCCCTCGCAGCCCCTTCTCCGCCTTCCTTCGCCCTCCTCCGGGGGTCTCGCTGCCGGCCCGGGCAGCGCCGGGGGGCAGGACCCTCCAGCTGCGGCCCCCGGGGATGCGCCGCGGCCGCTCCAGATGTTTGCGCCGCGGCCGCCCAGATGTTTGCGCCGCGGCCGCCCAGATGTTCCCCTGGCGGCCCCGCGGGGGACGGGCGTTCTCCTCCCCGCCTGGCCGGGAAGGACCCAGAGCAGTGCCAAAGGAGAGGGGCTCGGGAGAAGCGAGGCTTCCGCGGGATCCGGCGCTGCCCGCCCCCTCTCCTGCCCCGCTTTCCAGGAAAAGCGGCAGGGCTGGCGCGGGGCTGGCGGCCGGGAACAGCGGCTCCCAGTAGCCCAGGCAGGCAAGGAAAAATAGAAAAAGTAGAGAGACTTTCAGACATACAAACTTTCCTTTGATCGCTGCATATAACAGAGGCCTCTTTTTATTTACACACACACTGACAGCCGTGGTTTTCTCCATGAAAATGAGCACCCGTGGCTCTCATTCCTGTAATTTAGCAGGAATTTATGGTACAGCCCTGAATCCAAAAGAAGAATATCTAAAAATAAAATTTAAAGAACGATACCACGGCTTTATTTGCAGAAATCATCCTGTAGTAAACAGCGTAAGTGACATTACAGAATCATTCTCAATGTAACGAAGGGCAACTTCCACTGCACCACCTCTGTTACAACAGCCAGCAGAGAACACCAATGAAAGCTTCAAATCTTTCATTGTGGAAACATCCTCCTTTGAGGTATTTGCCAGGCAGTTGTGATAATCGGGTTTTGAAGCTCTGTTTAAATTACACCAGAAGACTCCCTTGACCCTTTCCCACCCCTGTCAGCATCAAGATCTTGTGTTGCCAGATTCCCTTGTGGCTGTGGGAATAAGCAAGATGAGGTGCAACTCTCCCTACTCTCCTACAACTTGGACTGAATTCTGAGACATCCTCTTCAAGTCCCCTAATTAAAGATTTCTGCTTTTCATGATCCAGAAGCTTTTTTGTGGAAATTTGTGGAGGAAGTCAAGTCCATGTAAAGATTAAAACTTTTTCATGCTCACTTATCTTCTCAGGCAGCCGCATCCATGCCTGCTCTTTAGCACAAAGTGAAACTTTCACTCTCAGAATAAATAGTACTCCAGCAAATACTCCTCAGCATCTGGCAAGCAGATGCCCTTGCAGGTTGGATGATGTAATGAGTACAGAGAAAAGGGCAATAATATTTCCCAGAAAGACCACCTCTCTGTAAACAGTGCTTCAGAAATCCAGCCTCTATGAAAGCTGCTTCCTGGTCTGAGTGACTTCTGCATTTTTTTTTCAGGCAGCAGAATGCATTTCATATCACAGCATTAAT
Organism: Buphagus erythrorhynchus; assembly: GCA_013400855.1. NCBI lineage: Eukaryota > Metazoa > Chordata > Aves > Passeriformes > Sturnidae > Buphagus > Buphagus erythrorhynchus. Next base: position 50,932 of record VZTT01064094.1, on the reverse strand, counting down.
CCCTACCTAATGGATATCCTTCTCTTGCAGAAGAGTTTTCAGTTAGACTGAGCTAAATCAGTCAATAATACTGATAATTGTAATGACCTCATCTATTTGCCACTAGTTTGATGCTTGTCTTGGCAGTGGAGGAACAATCGCTTCCTGGGATTCCTCATTTCTATCCACACTTAAAATGACTTAGAAGTCATTCTAAGTGACAATCAATGTTGCCAATGTAAAAAACTCTAATTAGCATCCCCAGAGCCCTGCAGGGATTCTGCACTTCTGCGAGTCAGTGTGCGTCACAGTAACCACAGAGAAGTGCATGCATAAAATATTCAACAAAACTGTTAGAGACTATGGAAATAACAAAACATCTTTTGTGATGTTTTTACCTAAGGTCAACAAAAGGCCAACAGTGCTGCCACATTCAGTCAAGTTCAGACTTTCCTTCATTTTGACCTTACTCCTTTTGCTTTATTCCAAAGTTAGTTAGGAAATTAATTCAACACTCCTCTTGCAAACTTAGGATACATGCTTGACACACAGGCAGGCAATTGAGCTCTTCTCTTGCTGGAGGAATAGAGCATCCAAACAGAGCATTTGTTTGGTTGTTCACTGCTGATATTGAGCATTACACCTGAAGCAAAGAACTAAAATATTATTTCATGGGCAAAGCCTAAATGTTGTGAGATGAATTTGCAAGTATTCTTGAATCACTTTCCAGAGGAGTTAGTGTAATGAGACATCACATGGTCAAATGCCTGTGACTCCAAGACCCACAGGTCTATTACACAGCATTTAATGTGGTGTCCAGTGCTTTTACTTCATCAGAGTTATCACAGATGCCAGGCACTAATATCAACACTAACATGAAGTCACACATCTATGCCTTGATCCAAATAATTCATGAGCACATTACAGAAAAATTAGAGCTCTAGATGTTTTAGGATTATTGTAACATTTACATTTTCGCCCAGAAGGCAAGATACCACCTGGAGGCAGGTGAACTGGTTTCAGCCTGGGCACTTGAGGGAACACTACATATCCCTGACTTGTTTCTGGGTGAAAACTGAAGTGAAATGTTGATCTACTTCCCTGAACACTTGCAGTCCAAGGTTTGCTGTTTGTAGCTATCTTTGTAGCACCACACCTAATTTATAGCTGTGGGAGTGAAGGCCCTCCCACCATAAGTGAAGAGCAGGTTCAGGACCATCTGATGAAGGTGAAGAGCCACAAGTGTCTAGGACCTGGTGAGATGCATCCCAGGGTCCTGAGGAGACTGGCTGATGTTGTTGCCAAGCCACTTTCCATCATATTTGAAAAGTCACAGTGGTCAGACAAAGTCCCCAGTGACTGGAAAAAATGGGAAACATTGCTCCTGTTTGCAAAAAGGGGAGAAAGGAAGATATAAGGAGTTCTTTACTCAGAATTCCTTACTCAGAATTCTTTACTGTGAGGGTGCTGAGGCACTGGCCCAGGTTGCCCAGAGAAGCTGTGAATGCCCCGTTCCTGGAAGTGTTCAAAGCCAGGCTGGATGGGGCTCTGAGCAGCCTGATCTAGCAGAATGTGTCGCTGCCCCTGGCAAAGGGGTTGGAACTTAATGGTTTCTGAAGTTCCTTCCAACCTAAACCATTATATTACTTTATGAAATGTACCACAGAAGTGTGGCTGATAAAATAATAGGTCTCTGGATAGGGTGCCCAGAAAGTTAAACAAATAATTCTGGCCTTGCAAAGTTCATGCAACAATTGGATAAAGAGCAAATACATGCATTGGCTATGACATAAGGTGAAACAAACACTGACATTCTGGTTTTAATACAACTTGTAAAACCAAAATAAATAGAAAGTGAATTTGAATACAAAGACCTATCTTACAAAAGTCCATTCTTTGGAGTGCTATTAGGGATATTTGCCCTTGCATGGATTTTGAAGGTACAAGTGTAAATCTGTAAAGTTTAATATTGCTTTCAGGCCTAATCCTATCATGTGGAGCAGTGGGGGGAGGAAGAAAAGTAGTTACACTATACATTAAGTTTTTTTAAAATTTTTTAATGTTCATATTATTCGCTATGTTTATGTTAGCTGCTTTTTGTTTTTCACAAGTAGCCTGTGAGACCTTTCTAAGAAACTTTCAAAAGGAGTACTTTTCCCGAGTTTATATCCTGTCCATGCAATTTGTCAAGCTAATTTCTAGCATATAAAAACGTACCCCCCCCTTATGAAAGTCTTTCATCTAGAAGAAGACATAAAAACAATCATGGAGATAAAAAAAGTCAGCAGAGCTCAGCTTAACACTATCTGCATGAACAGAGGAACTGCAGTGACTGCAGGAGCATTTCCTGAAACAATCTTTAGTTCACAGGTAATTGGCTATGTTTCAAGTTGATCAGAGTCCTTTGATCTAGTCAAACAATTTGGCATGGAGAATCTAGTGTAATAAAGCCAGAAGTGCCAGGAGTAGTAACAGTAAGAACTTCCTCCCCAGACTTTCCTATCCCTTCGTACTGATGATGAAGAACAGAGAAATCTGGGAAAAGCAGAAGCACCAGGAGAAAGTAGATTGCAGGTTCCAGATGTTTTTCTTCTCAGATTTTCAGTTCTTCTCAGAAGCAAATATGTCTCAACACTGAGAGCTGTGCAGGTGAGGTTGCCTGCAGTACTCTGCTGCTTTTGTGCACATATTAAACCATTACACAAAATGCACAAAAAAAGATTGAGCCCTGTCCCCACAGTGCTGAGCAAGAATTTTGGCTTTTCCTTGTCTCATCAGGTATCAGCTGAATGAGAGAAAATATGATTTTAAAGCTGCAAATACCAACATAGACCTCTGAAAATCATCTCTGAGAATGTGGAATGGCATTTCTTTTTACTATGCTCCAGCTCATGATGCAAGTTTTGTGTTAGAAAATGAGAGATTATTCACGCTGAGGAAAATGACCTGGCATTTTTTGATGAAAGACAGTCAGCAACAGAATAGTCAAACAAGTTTACAAGATGTGACTTCTAAATAGCATCAGGCAGTGGAGAGCTCATCTGGTGTGCTCACTCAGGGTCAATTATCAAGCCAAGTCCTGGTTTATCTGGGACATGGAAACCTAAGCAGAGGACTGTGGGAAAACAGGGAATAATCTGCTAGCAGAGGAGAGAAATGGCAGCTGAAAGAACTAGAAACTCTCCTTCCTTCTATCAAGTTCCTTAGTCAAATCTAGTGAGATATCTGCATGTCTGGCTTATGGTTTCTTGTTTTTAGACACCTGATAGGAGTCATTTAGATTATAGATTTATAGAAGCACCAGCACTCAGAACAGCAAATGAAGTCTGCTGCATCAGTTAGTTAAATCATAAAGTATTCTGAACAAATGCCAGAGCCAATGGAGTATTCAAAAAAACTTCATCAAAACATAATAAAAAGTTCCCAATTCCCTGGAAATAGTAGCTTCTCACCTTTAGCACACTGTGGTGAAAAATAGTCAGAGGCTGCAGGGAAGCCACCCCAGAAAACCTCATTAAGAAACTCAGCTCCAAATTCAGCACAGTGTCTGGGTTAGGTGGTGATAAACGGGGCTCCTAGTCACACACTTAGTCCAGGAAATGCAGAGTCCAGCTTCATTCCCAGACGCTGTCCTGCATTTACACTAAATGAGGCACTAGTCCTGTGGGAAAAATAGTATGCAGCCAAACAATTAAATCATGCCACATAATACACATTGTGTGGGGGAAGGGAAGAGAGGGCTGAACCATCCCTCCAAAGGCAAACTTAGGTTTGGATTTGTCCAACATTTGAGAGTTTAACTTTGCAAACCTAATGGTGTTCTTTCCATATTTTTTAAAAGTTGTAGTTTTATCTTCTCATTGTTTTGTTAATTTTTGTCCTCTCAGTCTCTCTGGCTCACTTGCTGCCGTTCTGCACGTACCCCGGGTGAGTCAGGATAGTTAGCTGGGGAAAGACTTCAGGGTGAACAACCCTAGGGACAGAGACATGAGGCAGAAAGAACAGGATGGGGAAACTGGCCAGTTAAGCAATGATATGAAAAACATCAGCTGTAGCCCAGCCTAGGGAGAAAGAGGGAAAAATGCTTTTTCAGCAGAAGAGGGAAAGTGAGAGCAGGAGCACAGCTGTGGAAGGTGAGTGTGGAGTGATGAGGAGGTTGGAAATCCAGTGTCACTGCATAGGCATTGCCTCCCACAACCCTGCTCCCTTGGCTCTTCTGCAGCACAGCAGGAAAATGTCCTCCTGCTTGCCATGTGTGGTTGTTGTACCAGTCTTCATCCCACAGGACACCAGGGCCGTAAAATCTCTGGTGCAAAAAAGTTCCCCCAGTATACACATTTATCACTTACATGAAAGAGAAAGAGCCATAAAAGGAGGGAGTCCATCCAAGTCACAAAAGTCTCTGTGACCAGGTGCAATATTCCCAGGAGACAAACACTTTCCCCTCAGCCACTGTCCTCCCAATCAGCTCCTTACAGACATGGCCATGTGTGCCATCTCACTGGGAAATGGATCATTTGGTCTCCTGGCTGGCTGTCACTTAGGGAAACTTTGGCTTCCCAAAACACCTGAATTTACAGAGTCCCTATGAACCCAAAACACCTCTTACAAACCAGCTCCCTCCCAAAGGCAGCTCTGAGCCCTCTCCACAACAATCCTCCCCAGGGATGCATTAATCAGACCATCCCATGGAAAAGTTCAGCCTGAGCTCCTCAGCCCTGGCGTCACCAGCTCTGCTCCCAAGCCAGCCACCAAGTCAGAGCTGCAGAGGTGCTTCAGCATTAATTCATTGGGGTCCTCCTCCTCTTTGCTTTATTCCAGAACTCCAGCTGGCACTGTCACCTCCACAGTGCAGACTCCCACTTGTTCCTGCCTTTTCACGAGGTTTCCCAGAGCATGGGAATGTCCATCTGCCCAAGGATTAGAATATATTGACACAGACACCTTATCAGCACAGACATGCTTGAACATGGTTTGAGCTTGCAAGATGATGTTGGATATAAATGGGGTCATAGGCAATCAGCTAAGCATTCCTCTAGGAAAAGGCTGTTGTAGGGAAGCTGGGGATTGACAGGGAGAAGGCTGTTCCTGAGCAAGAAAGTTGAGGGAAAGCAGAGAAACCCAGGGGCAGCTTGAAAAGTAATAGTTTGTGGCCAGGTAGGAGGAGTGGTGGACAGAAACCCACAGTAGAGCACAGTTCTCCTGGGAGATGCAGATATACAAATGCCTAATTGTCAGCACATGTCTCTGTGTGTGTGTATACATGTATATATGTATAGTGCACATGTTATATAAATATATATAAAATGTTATTTTGCACTTTGGTGAACAGGCACAATAAAAATGAAATCACCAACTAATTTAGTAAGCCAGTGATAAGTGTAAAAGTGAAAGAAGGTCAATTCTGATTCTGTGTCTCCTGCTGAAGTTCCCAGCCAAATCATCCTTTTTCAATTACTATCAGCTTTGTTTTGACTTTCCTGTGACTTACTTTGTTTCTTTTATGAAATGCAGTTGTTTTACCTGCTTTTTGTTTCTGAGCAAATATACACTTTTACTTGACAGGACATGTGAACTGATCCTGCCAATGTGTCCATTTATGCTTCACTTCACAAGCATGAATTATCTCCCTGCAATTAACATATTTGTATGTGCTTGGAGAATGAAGTTCAATATGGCTTTATGTGTCCAGATTTCTTCTGCAATAACAGTGAGAGGCCAAGGACTGTAACTCATGTTACCTGTGCACAGAAGCTGAGTGGTTTAAGACTTCTGCTGTTCCCCTGGTGCTTATTTCTGTCCCACTGCCAGATGTACCCTCGCAGCAAAACTGCCCAACAGGAGCATGTCCCTGCCTTTGCCATGGGAGTTCTCAGCCCAGCAAAGGAGCACAAACCTCTCCACATCCCAGATTCTGAACTGGACAAAATTGGGGTGGAGATGCCACTCTTCTCACTTAGGGGTTGCAAAGGAGAGGTTGCATTTGATAAACAGAAATGTTTTGAAATGTATTTAAAAATATGGCTTATTTTCTGCTGTGTTGCCTGTGAAAAGTACTTGTGCTGCTTGTAAGAATGAAAATGTTATTGCTTTTTCTCACTGAGCAACTTCTGTCAGAATAAACCTGAGGCAAGAAATGTATTATCTTTCCTATAGTAAGGACTAGGACAGAGCTGGATCTGGCTTTTCTGCTGTCTGGAGTTGAATGTGCAGCCCCTGGGTTCGGTGGGGTGGAAGAAGGTGGCTGGAGGGAGTAACGTGGCATCAGTGCCACCACAGCCCTTGCCAGGGAGGTCCCCAAGTCCAGGGCTGAGCTGCCAAGCAGAGCATGGGGGGAAGTGNGATGTCTCCTGCTGGAACTGTACTATTTTAGCCTCAAACTCATGCTTACACTGGAACATAGTGCATGTTCTCACTTGGTATGGACAGACTCCCCCTGCTGGAAAATGGATATGAAGGTTATCTAGTTGATTAATGATCATAAGTGAAAGAGCTTGCAAACAATGTATTTTGTGGCAAATGTGTGATTTTGATTTACACTGTCCAAGGAATTTAAAAAATGTTTTTACTTCTTCCCTAATCACTGGGAAGGAGCTAGGAGGTTTTGTCTTCANTTGCAAAGGAGAGGTTGCATTTGATAAACAGAAATGTTTTGAAATGTATTTAAAAATATGGCTTATTGTCAGCTGTGTTGCCTCTGAAAAGTACTTGTGCTGCTTATAAGAATGAAAATGTTATTGCTTTTTCTCACTGAGAAACTTCTGTCAGAATAAACCCGGGGCAAGAAATGTATTACCTTTCCTATAGTAAGGACTAGCAGAGAGATGGATCTGGGTTTTCTGCTGTCCATGGGGTAAATACTGCAGTGCCTAATACCAGACTAACCTCTGCCATGGGTGCAGTGTATATTGANAGGAGGTTTTGTCTTCAAAGTTCATCTCTGGACTTTGTAAAAATCCACACCACTTACACTAACCTTATCATGCATTAATCCACTGAGTAAAATTTTGATTTCTCTTCTGTATCTAGAATCAGGCCTTGAATAGTTCTCCTCTGTAATCCCAAAGCACCCTCTCTTCTTCACTTCATCACAGAGGACAAGAACCTGCCACTGACTTTACAGACGCAGCAGAACATGACATGTGGGACAGATTGGTTTCTTTAGCAGCAACTTTTGAGTGCACTGTTAAAAGCAAGTGGGAAAGTGCAGTTACAAACAGGATTTTGATGCAAGAATTACTGTTATTTCTCAGGAATTTTAAGTGGTAGAGCTGATATATTCCCTTCAGAAATTGAGATACCTGGTCCAAATTATTTACTGGATCACTGATCTTAAGGAAAGGAAGTTTATTCTTGTTAGATAAAGTCCTCTTATCATCAGAATAACTTCAGCAGGATCCAGGTCAGACACAGCTTTATTTTTTCTCTAGAAGACTGTGTTACCCAGTGCCTTCTATTTTTGCTTATTTGATACCAGACCAAAGAGTATTCAGATAAGATTTGTGTTTTAAAGTAGCACCATAGCACAGCAGTTACACCTGCTCTCTCACTCCCCTCCACCCNNNNCAGAGAGGCCACATCCAGCCTGGCCTTGAACACTTCCAGGAATGGGGAGTGCACAACTTCCATGCACTTGTGAAAAGCTCCTATCCAGATTTCTTGTAGGTGTCCTTTAGGTCCTGGCAGGGGCTCTAAGGTCTCCCTGGAGCCTTCTCTTCTCCAGGCTGAACAGTCTCAAAACTCTCAACCTGTCGTCATAGGAGAGGTAGGTGCTGCAGGCCTGTGATCAGTTTAGTGGCTCCCCTCTGGACTCATTCCAACAGGTCAGTGTCTTTCTTGTGTTGCCCAGAGCTGGACACAGTACATCAGCTAGCTGGGAATTAGAAGAACTGATTGCTCCCTCTCTGCAGTACCAGCTCTGAACTGCAGACATTGAAACACTCAGCTGCTTGCAGCTCTTTTAGAGCACTGTGTTCCACTTTTCCACTGATACAACTCTAAAGAATGACACACTCTGGCTGCAGCAGCTTCAGTGTGGCCCACAGTCTTCACCTGTGATCTTTCCATCAGTGCAAAACGTTGTCAAAAGCCATAAAGATAATACTGAGGGTTCTCTCACCTTCTACAGGTTTACTGCTGCAGCAGCTTCAATACACAGATGTATCACGTCTCAGTCTCCAGCATTCAGGGTTTAGTCAAGATCTGTCCTTTGTCTACTCTCTATATTGCAACTAACAGAAAATAAGGCCTGAAGAGTTTGCTACAACCCCTCTTCATGAAAGCTGTGAATGCAGTGAAGTTCTGTGCTCCTGTCAGTCCCCAAGGTACCATGAGAAATTGCACATGGATCTAAATCTTCTTGCTTCAACTGAAAAGAAATTTTTATCAGTCTTAAGCATTCTCAGCTCGGAATTGCTTTGGATTAGGAAATCACATTGGAGTGAGTACCCAGAGTGAGTGATGGACATTATGGTTGATGCCCATTGACCAGTTGAGACCTGGATTATGCTAATATGAGAGTCCTTTTGTTCCATGCAAAAGGCATTAAAGGAATGGAAGATGAAATAGCCTCATCTACAGTGGTGGATATGTAGAACTTGGCACAATGGAGAAGGAATTAATGAATATATATTATACATATCTCAAATCCTGGGCTAACCTGTGGTGGCCACTCCTGCACAGGTGAGAGCAGCCTAAAGCTACTTTGTTCTCCCTGAGGATCTTTTATTGCTGCTGGGACCACTAGAGCAAAGAAATGCCCTAATCATTCCTCTCTGCCAGGCTTAAATTTGTGCTAATCTAAAATCACTGTAGCTGCTTTCTGACAGACAAATTTCTCTGTATAGAAGTCCTCAGGGAGTATACCCACTATGTTTAAAAAGCTCTTGAGAAACATTGAGGATGTATTTTTTGTATACAGGAAGAGCAGTGTATCAAATGAGAGCCATTGCATAATGGCCCAGGAAGGGCTGCTTTTCAAAGGACCAAACCTTAACATTCACCTCATATCATGGGATATGGCAGCAGGCAATCACGAATCCCTCTGCTCAAGCTTTAGAGCAAAAAAAGAGTTATTTTTTGATACTTCATTAATTC
>VZTT01064094.1:25120-39241 GCA_013400855.1 Buphagus erythrorhynchus | reverse complement strand
CTAGCTGTGGTGTGTTCTTGCCATCAGGTGTGGTGTACAACCAGCACATTGGTCTGATGAACACAAGGAAATTCTGCTGGGTGGGGCCTGTTGAGTTACCTGTCTGTAAAACAGCAGGAGGCGGCTGGTGGCCTGAAATCCAGGCAAAGCTGATGCAGCCGTGGCATTCAGCTCTCCCAAGATGTGAGGACAGGCTGCTACCTGAAAGGATGTATGTGAGAGGTTTTATCTGAGGAGCTCAGACACTGCTGGCCATGTTCTTTTCTAACCAGACCCTTTGTAATGCAGTCTTCAGATTATGATTGTAAAGGAAAAGTCATCTCTATTTAAGTTTTGGCTGACAGAATAACTTTGTAAAAATTCAGTCTGGATTGGGAAGGACGGGAACTATGATAGGAACAATATTTTTCCATTATTAGATTTATTGGTTTATAATGTATGTTACCAGGCAACAAGCAATTTACAAGCATTAGTAAGGGTCCAATTGCTTTCTTATATATCCCCCAAAGCCCTAAACAAAAAAAACCAAACAACAGAATCTCTTAATGGATATAAGTGTTACAATGTTGTAAGGATGCCCTAAGCTTTTAAAGGGCTGAACATTCAAAAGTAAGGCTCTAAGGTAAATTAGTAAGATCTCTGTTAATTACAGAAAAATCACAGGAAGAATATCCATCAGACCTTGACTTTCACTCATTACTTCATTAGTCTTCACTCTTTGCTAACCATATTATCCAAATCAGGCTTTCTCCATAATAGGCCTGGGGAGATTATTTCAAAAGAAAGCAGGGTTGTATCTGCAGAGAACACTGTCACTTTGAAGAAAGGGGGGCATAGGGGGTTTGTGGGAGTATGTATGTGTTTGTGAGCACGTGGAGATGAGATTTACACCTGTGTTCAGGAGATCCTCAGCCAGAGGATCAGAGTTTTCCTAGGTCCTGCTTACCAGAGACAACCAGTTTGCTCCAAATTTTGGAAAACAAAAAAGAGTTGCAATGCCTCAGCAACCCCTTGAAGAGATTATATGGAAATAGGAGAGACAGAATGTCTCTGGTTTTACTGGAGAATTTTCAACAAGGCTCAAATGTTGATGAAGCAAAAGTAGAGATGTAGCAAGAGGCAAGATATAGCTACAAGGCAGTAAAGTAGTAAATGGAGAGGGGAAAGGCCACAAAAGAAGCAAGGTAACAAGGGTAAAATTGGGAGAAAGAACTAGTTGTGTGAATGGGGAAATGTGACTGAGGAAATGGGAGAGGGCTGGGAGATGCCAGTGAAACGAGCTACACTGCACAATGATAGGAAAAGTAGAGAGAAGGGAGACATCAGAAAGGTGTAGAAGAGAACATGGGCTTCTCTTACTTGCATGAATTTGGAGCTGAAAGATTGTCAGAGCAAAAAGATATCTGTTTTCAAGACAAATCTAAGTGAATGTCAGGGCCAGGAAGCAGTTGGCTGTTCATGTGTACTTTTTTCTTCTCAACCCAGCAAAAAGCCTGTTTTTGATNCCCACCAAAAAGCCTGTTTCTAATTAAAAAATAAACATAAGGCTTTGCATGGCTCTGTAATACATAGATGGAGGTCTCCTCTTAAAGGAACACATCCACCACTGTCCTGCTGCATGCTAAATATGCCTAAATCCTCTTATGGTGGTTAATCTCTAACTTGGATCTTGCTACTGATCCACTCCTATGACAAAGGTCACATTTCCAATGGCAAAAGTAAAGAAAGGAAGGTAGTAACATGGTGCCAGTGGTGCAGTTGAATTTTACTTTTATTTTACAACTTCTTGCTTTGTTTGAACAGCCAGTGTAGGACAAATACTCANATAGGCCTCTTCTAGTCAAAACAGAACAAGAATGCTCCCTCTGCTCTTCAGGGAGAGTGTTAAGATTGATTATCTCAATGCATTCTAGCTGCCTGTGCATACATAACCTTTCTGAATGCTTGCTTGTGATGGAAACTGTTCACTGTGTTTTGCAGGTACTTCTGAACTTTCAGCTTCTTCCCGGTCTCTCCTTGCCTCTGATTTCTCTCCCATTTTCTTATGAGACTTGCTTTTTCTCAAATGCAATTTATAATTTCTCTGACTATGGTGGATTTGAGAAATTCATTTCAGGTGATAGGAACCTGAAGAATGATCATGGACAGATTTTGTAATCATACTCTCAAATTGCCCATGTTTAGTGTCTGAGTCACATAGACATAAACAGGGANAAAAAGGCTCATTATTTTATTTCACTATGTAACAAAATATTCCAGTAACCTGCCTCACCAAGACAGCTTTACCATGATGGGCTCAAATTCAAGGCCCAAGCCAGTCACCCTAAAGCTCAGCAAGAAGAAACACACATTCTTTGATTTTACTCTGTATATGATAGGAGGGTCACAGGCTCAGTGGACTTGAAGAGAGCAGACAGGAGGGAGAAAGGGAGGAGCTCTGAGATTTCAGCCCAGACTCCATGTTTCTATCCTTTCATGTGATCCATCTTTACGGCCCTGAAGGCTGCTCGGTGCTAGCTGCAAAGACTTCACTGAAAACAAGGTCTGAAGGGTTCTCAAAGGCACGTTTATATAGAAAAGCAATATGTAGGGAAGGAGATGAATTGCCTTTCCCATTCTCTTCACCTGTCTGGTCATGGTGGTTTGAATTGCACCCACAGAGCTCTGAATGCAAAAAACTGCTCCATTTGGAGACACATCTTTAAGCCCAAATTTTCTTTCAGATCTCTGACCTATTGCTCAGTTCTTTGAGATTCACAAGTCTTTCACATCTCCCAAAGTACAATTGTAACTGAGGGAATGGCAACAACTTGGTCTGCTTGAAAAACAGATTAAAATACAGCTCAGCACACTTCACTGCTGATTACAGAGGGGCACTGGAATCCATTATCTTAACTAGAACCAAAGCCATATTTAATACATTATGCTCACTATACCTACTCATACATCAACTACACACTCACAGACTTCCTAGCCACAGGCATTTTTGAGAAATTATAAATTATAAACCAGACAACCAGTAGTGAATTCTGGCACATGAGACAATGTGAATTTCCAAATGAAATCAATTTAATACCTCCTGAAGAGAAAAAAGAAGATTAGGAATGCGCTTGAAATTTTGACAATGGTGTAACAGTGCTGTCATCATCATAATTCCTCATATTCTTAGAGGACTGGTCATGCAAGGACTATAATTATGGCATTGATCATGTAATTATGCTGCTTATTGAAAAGAGATTTTTCCCCTCTTTTGCTGTGTAAAGAGAGTTGAAAATTACTTTTCTATACAAATTGTGAGGTCAAGAAACTGGGAAAAAAAGAATACTTCCTTCTGTAGTTATTTGATGCTAATGTCAGGTGTTATTCAAGCACAGTTTTTGAATGGAGTGACAATTTGATAGTGTTTTTCTGAGTGAGTTAGAATTTATTACCCTGTCTTCCATTGCATGGTACCCCAGATACTATGTATCATAAAAATATATTAAAGTGTCATAAACAAAAATTTGTTATTGGCTATTTCATCAACACACACCAGACAAAATGCTCATGGCTCTGGACAGAATGATGGGGAGAAGGATGAAATGAGGGGAGAATCCCCTGCTGCCTGCATGCCCTTTCAGTGAAAATATGTTCTGCTAGTTACAGCAATAGCTGCTGCTGCAGCTGTGGAGTGACACTGCAGAAAGCAGATGGATGAAGTCCTGAGGGGTAAATGAGAGGCCTCTCAAACATGGGAGTGTCTTACAGTATTAATTGCAGTATTACAGATAACTCCAAGTAGGTTAAGTCAGGTCAGCAGCAGTGAAAAAGTGAGCTAGGTCTTGCAGCAGAAGTGAAGTAAACCTGGGTTTGTATTGTCATGTTTTGTGGCCACAGCCATAGAAACCTCTGAAAACATTGCCACATGAGCCAGTGCAGTGTCTCATTTTGGGGATAAACATTCCTGAATGAGCCTAGACAGTAACACCACAACAATAATCCTCACACTGATGATACAACTTTAACTTTGTTTGTGCTACTTGTAGTAATTTGAGACCCCATACTATGAGAAACTCCAATTGGAGTTTATTTCTGCACTTCCCCCAACAAAGTTACAGCAATTACACAAAGGATGAAGCTGACTTGGTTGGTTGGGCTTTTTTCTTCTGTAGTGATCTTAAGTTGGTTGTTACCTACCAAAGAAACTGAGCGTTTGCTTTTGAGATGCAATTGCTTTTCAAAGGACTCTGCAAATTCCTGAATGGAGTTTGAGCTTGTCTCTGGACATGAGCTGTCTGCTGAAGGTGTTCTGCTTGCCTTCCTGTGGCAGTGACATTTGACATCTTGGTCTTCTTGAAATTCCTTGGAGCCTCTGAGGTGGCCTGAAGATGAGCCTTTGGCAGAAGCATGAAGTCGTGTTGCATGGAAGGAGGAAAGCTTGGCCTGAAAAACAAAAGGTCTTTGTTGACTATTGAATAGTAAAGCAGAACACACAAGGCAGATTTTTTTCTGCCACAGACGCTCTCCCAAACAGTTGTGCAAAGCAAAGGACCTTGCCCAGAATTCTGTGTCTTTTTTTTTTTTTTTTTTTTTTGCTTNTTTTTTTTTTTTTTTTTAGCTGTAGAAGAATCACACTGCCAAGAACTTGCTTCCTGGAGGCAGCAGCAGAATTTCTCCTGGGTTTGAGGATATAGGTTTTGGCACACAATGAACATGTCAAATGTAAATCTCTTAGTGTTCACTGACACTAAAAGGAGCTGGGACTCTTCATAACCTGAAAAACTCAAGCCTCACACCTGCCTGCATTTCTAGGCAGGACTCTCAAGAAGCATTACCCAGCCTTTTGTGGCCACATGAGTCAAATAAGAGATTTGACCCAAAGTGCTCCGGGTCTTAACAGCTGTTTGAGTTTAGAATGTGACAGCAACCACTTCTCATCCAGTTCTGCCAAGTTTTCAGCATGGCCTATATGCAGACAAGATGCTCTATTGCCCAGCTTTGAATTTTCTGCTCTTTCTTGGGCATATTTTCTTGAACTAATGAAGGAGCACTTTCAGGGTACTGAGGGACACACCCTTACCAAAGAAGTGGAAGGAAACAGACTTCTACAGTTATATTTGCAGGACTAAAGTGGGGAGTGAGTAGATGGTTGTTTAGTTTCTGTGTGATTCAATTTTCTGAGGCCTGGCATGCAGATAAAAGCTATTGATCTGCATCAGCTGCGTTTAATTGAATGTCTGGAAAGGAGATTACACTGATACAGAACTGCTGTGTCCTGTGGAGTCATGTATTGGTGGTTTTAGAAAGGGACAGACCTGTAGAAGAGAGGGGTGAGAAGACAGAGACACCCCACACAGAGCTGGGGATACCCTAAACCCTGCCAGCTGTTGATGATTTTCAGAAGGAGTAGCTGAACACTGGTAAGATGCAGATGGTGAAAGTTGTGAGAGATGGGAGGTACTGAAAATTACACCCCTGCAGGTGTGAGATTAAAGCACTCCAGGCACCCAGCTGCTGCATACATTTTTGAATGCATATATGTTTTGGACGTTAAGAGGAATTTCTTCACAGAAGGGATGACTAGACATTGGAATGGGCTGCCCAGGGAGGTGTTGGAGTCGATGTCCCTGGAGGGGTTTAAGGAAAGACAGGACAAGGCACTCAGTGCCATGGTGGTGGATTCATGAAAGGTTGGACTCAATGATCTCAGGGGTCTTTTCCAATCTAATTGATTCTATGATTCATTGTTTTGTGTAAGCCTGGTGCTAAGCCTTCAGCTACTAAGTAACCCTGAGAAGTTCTTCTGGCTTTAAGGGAGCTGTGATTGTTTATCACAAAGGAGGGTTTATCCCACTGGTTTATCTGCAATGCTTTCTAAGAAAATCCAGTAGCAAATCATATAGTCAGCACAGGGTTTGTGGTGTGTGTGTTGGTTGTTTTGTTATTTTAACAAAAAGGGGAAAACTAAACCAACTTGGTATAGTGTTCACATGAATCTACAGAGCTTGGATTGCAAGGGACCTGAAACATGTCCTGCACACAACTTCATTCACTCTGGCCTAGATGCTGCTATAAATGTATTGGCACAACAGGGACCTATGCAGCCTTTCTCTGAATAGAGAGGCTGTACATTCATATGGCTGTGGTTACATCACATTAGACAGATGAGAGATGCTAAAAATAATAAATCTCACACCTGACAGAAGTACCTAATATTGAAGAGTGTTTACAAAATACATGGTAGTGGTTCCATTTTTTTTCCAGGCATAAGCTTACTATGTCCAGTATTACGGACTGCCTCTGAGAGTAGTGTTAATGATTTCTGCCATATTATTTTTACTTCAGTTTTAAACCAGTCAATACAGCTGCAAGTTCTGTAAGGTCATATTGTATTGTCACTTTGGAAAGCATCAAATCAATCCCATTGTGCTTGAGGGATGGGAGCATGCATTCCATGCCAGCCTCAACAAGCGAAATGTCTTCTCTGTCATTTTAATGGCATCAACATATATTCTTTCCTGGAAACAAAAATTGTCTCGTGGTAAAAATCACTGATATCTGTTCCTAGAGGTTTTGGCAAAAAACCCAAACCAAACACACAAGGACAGCTGAAATGGGGGATTGTATTCTATCAATCTTGTTTTGCAAAGTCTGTAAATGTTTTCTTTTACTAAGACATTTCTTTTTAATTTCCCTTCACAGACAGAATTACGGCTAAACCCTTAACAAAAATACTCCAGTTTACCTACTGACATGGCAGCAATGGTCCAGAAAAGGGACAAGCTTTCCTCTGAAATGCCCATCTGCCTCAGTGGGCTAAGGGTAAAGCTACACAGACAGGTCTATGCGATTATATTACTGTGACTGTGCTTTCTCTCACAGTGCCTTTGCATGATACATTAAATTCTCCACCATCAAAATGGGGATTTTTTGCCAGTGTTGAGAAAGCCAGAAGCACCAAGGGATCAAAGGGATTGTTTCTCATTCTCATTGGTAGTCCTTTTTTCTGTGTTGGGTAAATGCCACTCATGTTCCATGTACATATGTACAAAACAGCTAATCTGCTAATCACCCATCTCACACAAAAGGTACACAAACAAAAATACTTCACACAACAAAAATTGTCAGTGTAATTTGCCTTATCTCTTTCTCAGTTTCTGTTGTAGACAAGTTAATTGTTTACATCTTTTGAGCTTGATTTGAGAGCTTGCACAACTGTCAGTAAGAACATTAATCTTCAGTGTGTCAGCACAAGTGTTCATTGTTTGCTGGAGTTTACACAATGACCCGAGTATTTTAGGGATATTTTGGAACATCTGATGTTCAGATGCTCTCCCATGGCTTCATTTCCTTTCAAGAATCTTACAGACAAGCATATATTTCTTAAAATGTCTTGGTCTAGCCTTCAATTGGTCTATAGTAACAATATTGTTGTAGACGTTCAGTCAAGTGTGGTTTAAATCAAGTCAGTACTGGCAACAGCAGTCATTTGTTCTGCTCTCACTCTCAGTTGTCGTAGCAATTTTCTCCTGTGAGCAACAATGTATATTTGAAGGTGGATACATGTAGAGCGTTGTAAACTTCTTAGTTTTCCTTTGCCTCCAATCTTTTCTTTATAACAAAATGTCTTGGAGGTAAAGTGTGCTCTGAACTGAGATTATGTAGGGTAACTAGAATATGTTAAGGAAAGTCATAGCTGGAGGCTTCAAAAAGGGTATCAGAGTTAATTTGTCTAGAGTTTGCCAAAGGAACAGGTTAAATAAAGGACATGGAAACAGCTGACTTAATTATCCCCAGGCAGTTTTTACATTCGGTGTTGGCTCACAGCAACATACACAGGTCTGAGCTTTCCAGGAGAGTGGAGTTACATGTTGTTTTAGTCTGACAGATTGGAGTTACTTGTTTTAGCCTGACTTGCAAGAGACCCAGTGAAGGATGAATGTAATATTGTGTTCCCCTCTGCAAAGTGTTGAATGACTATAGCAAAAGCATTTTTCAAAGCTCATCTCAGTAGTGTTTGTGAGGTATACCAAGATAGTGGGGGGAAAAAAAAGAAAATTGTTGCTAGTTTGGAGTTACTCTTCAAGGCTTTATCCATATTTAGGATGGGGACTGTATCATGATAGGATACCACAGGAGTTTATTTCTGTCTTTGGGTGGGAGCAGTGGCTTGGATGTCTCACTACAGCACTACAAAGACCAACACACCAGTTTGGAGCTGAAAGTGATTTTAAAGCAGAACCACCTTTAGTGCTACCCTGAGAGCACCTTGTTGTGTACCACCAAAGACTGTGGTGCAGAAGCAGCTCACATGGGCAGGACTGCTCTGCTGCTGATGCCCTGAATATTGGTGCTAGTTATGAGACCAAGTGAGCTGGCAGTGCTCTTCTGGCAGTACCATTGTACCTGAACAAGGAGCTTTTTACAACAGTTGTGTCAGAACTTGCTGACTTGATTTTCATCTAGACAGTGGAGTTATCTTAATTTTCAGTGTTGAAACAGAAGAAAGGGTACACTGTGACCTGCTGTGGAGGTATTAGCTTTCAGAAGAGATGCATTCTAATCTCAGTTGTTATTCCTCCTGATAATTAGCACTGTTCTGATAAAATGAAGACAATATTTAAATAACAGTACCAGTGTTTTGAATCTTACAACAGTTATAATTTGCAATAATGAATCTTACAGTAGTTATAATTTGGAATAACTGTGCGAAAAACACACATCCAGGTGCAATGGCTCTCAAGTTACTGCTCTCAACAAGGAGATGCTCTTTCTGGAGGTATTTCCAAGGCATCAGTAGCACTCATTTGTTTAACTTCTGGCTTTGGTTAGAGAACACATACTGGTGTTCTTTACTACCAACTACTCAACTTCCAAATCAAGAGTTCCTTTCAAAATGTATCCCCAAATCATAAAATTCCCAGGCAAATCTTCCTGTCTCATTCCTCCAGTCAACATCTGGCACTGAGAAGTAAAGCAGTTAAAATTTACATCTTCTATAGTGAAACTAGAGGAGCAAGACAAATTTGAGCGAAGCATTAATGTAAAGGTCAGATATCATTAGGTGTACATAATATCTTTAGCTTATTAAACAGTAACATAAAAAAAATCATAGTCTTTCTGTCAGCTAACTTAATCTAAATTCTAAGTATGGATTAAGGAATGCAAGCATAGCAAAGTATTTGAATAGCTATTAGTTAAATATTTAAATAGCTTCTGAACAAGCTGACAATAAGGACATGCTTCAAATGAAATGTCTGTGCACACACAAATACAGACACAAATCTACCAGATGTGTTCAGAACCTTGCTGAATAGAAAGAGATTCAAAGTACATTCTTACACTCCAGTTTCTCTTGAGGCCAAAAGAAATCACATATGCATGGATCTCCGAGTGAAAAAAGTAAAATACAGTAAAATTAAATAACCTCCTTCTCCTGCCATTAATAAATGCTATGTATTAAGCATTCTGATGGAATACAAACAAAGCTCTAGCTCAGAGTCTGTCTTACAATCTGTGGCACAGGTGAAATATAAGAGTAAATAATTTAAATAAATAAAAAAAATAAACAAATGTGGCTTATCAGACCAGACGTTATGAATGAAGGTTACCTCTCCAGTCTGTCCATAAATTCAAAGAGGGAAGAAGTGGTTTTGGACTCCTTTGTTTTTCTTAGGCAATTTCTTTTGGAAGTGAAAAATCCCACATCTTAGAACCTGACAGCTGCAGAGGAAAAGAACTTGCAAGGTGGAAACATAGAATGGCACCAGAAAAAGTTTGGAAAATATTAGCTGTTCCTCCCCAGTATANAGAAATCACATATGCATGGATCTCTGAGTGAAAAAAGTAAAATGCAGTAAAATTAATTAACCTCCTTCCCCTGCCATTAATAAATGTTATGTATTCAGTGTTCTGATGGAATACAGAAGCAAAGCTCTAGCTCAGAATCTGTCTTAAGCATTTGCTTCATTGCAGCCATCATGATCTAAGGATATAAGAAAAAATGGTTTGTGAGGAAACATAATATCTTTGTTAAGACAACTGATGTAGTTGGGAAAAAAGGAGACAGGTTTGGACCACCTAAACATTCTTTTAAAAGCTGAAATGAAAGCATCAATCTTTGAATAAAGTGAAGAGTGTGAACAGTTGTTTTCAGTTTAACCTAATTTTGATAATCACTTAGACAGTTGTGAGCTGCCTTCTGCACATGAACCTGCCTCTTTCCCAACTGTTTTGTTGTAAGAATAAATAATGTACTTCTACCTTAAAATCTTACTTCACAATTTAGTAAGCTTTGTTATGTGTTGTATCATTGTTTTCAGAGTCAGATGTTTTAAAACAGGAGGGACAATATCCTCTAGCTTAAAATAGAAGTTACATTTACCTGAAAACAGGTAAGTCCCAAGGGGTAAAGGGTAAAACATCCTGGAGACAATATAGTTGCATAATTAGGTCCGAATCCTTTTTAATGCATACGGAGTTGTACAGTTTTTCACATGAGAACATACTCATTACAGAACAGTCGTTATGTATGCAGGTGCAAAATGTTCTGATCTCTGCCAGTTGTGCTGAGCAGCCAGCACACAGAGTAATACATAATTAGTATTACAGTAGTACTGCAGTAATACATAGTTAGGCAGCTATTACATGCTTCTCCCTTACATTTCTGATCTTATCATCTCTTATCTAGGAGTTTGCCAGTTTTCTGTATTCCAAGACCCCAGGGGCTTGACCCTGTTAGACAGCTAAGTTCAAAAAGCAGCTAGCAGCTGCCAGCAGGAACTGAACTTACTTGGCAAGGTGTCCCACACTCCTCAGACATCCCTGGGGCCGTACCTCTGGGGATGGAACTCATATTTATACATATACCACGTGCACACACAGAGAAAGCTGCACACAGCTCTTACCGGCAGGGATGCTCTCCTTTCACTACAGACTCGTGGCTGACGTTTCTTGTGGCCTCTGCCATCTTTCTCCTCATCAATCAAGTTGTGGCCCCAGAAACTGCTCATCCATTTTGCAAAGAAAATATCATCATCCTCATCATATTCCATGTACAGATGCTCCAAACTTGGGGGGGTGTCCCAACCAGACAAGGCAAAGCAAGGTCAAATTCCACCACCAAACCAATAGCTTCACACTGTTCTGCCAAGAGGAGACACAGTTTCAACCACTCTTTCTGCACTCCCTCCCCAAAACCTGTCTCAGTGCAGCCCCAGGCACTGTCTAAACATAAAGTCAGCCCTTTCTCATCTCTTTTCAACAAGGTTTCCTTTAACCTTTCCATTGCAGCCATGTCCAATATGACACTGCCGCAGGGGGTGAGTGGCAGGGCTGTGGCTGCTCCCTGTGTTGCTGCTGAGTGCCCCAGCTGTCAATACCAATGCAGAATTGCCCACAGTTACATGCCTGCGGGGGGCAGACCCAAAGTAGGCTTGTGATTTTTGAGAAGCAGAATTGACATATTGATGTTGGTCAGAAACTGGCACAGCTGCTTGCAGAGACCTAGCTGGCTCTGTGGGAGGGATCACAAATGGCTCACTCTTTTCCTGTTGCTCTCTCTCTCTCCTGGCTTCTGTTGCCTCTGCTCTGTCTTCAGTATTTCAGAAACATTGTCTGTCTTGGTAGAAACCCTCCCTGAAGCAACTGCTCATTCATTTCTGGGTTATGATAGACAGTGCAAGCTTGCAGCTGCTGCTTTTCACCTGAGTAATTTCATCTGCTGTGTCAGGGGTATGGGAGGCTCTGCCTCACTTGACTGCACTCAGGGTTAAAATGTGCTGGTTCTTCCTCACCAGCCCTGGGTGTAAGCCATACAGGCCCTGCTTAGAACAAATAAACACAACAAATAGGGCCAGGAAATGACTTCTGGCCCTCAGACCAAGTGTCTAAACTGACCACATGTAGCCTACGTGGTGTTTGTGCTGAGGGTCTCCTTGAGGCTCTATACTGTAATTATTGCACTGTGGCTGTAATCCTTTGTTG
Source organism: Buphagus erythrorhynchus (assembly GCA_013400855.1). Lineage (NCBI taxonomy): Eukaryota > Metazoa > Chordata > Aves > Passeriformes > Sturnidae > Buphagus > Buphagus erythrorhynchus. The sequence goes on along the minus strand of VZTT01064094.1, from coordinate 27,277 downwards.
TCATTTTTGTGTTTCCTTTATTTCAAAATCTCTGATATAACACAAAAACTGTTGTGGCCCACTCAACTGTTGTCTGCATGGTATGAAACTGGAAGATGTGTTGCATGATTTGGGACCTTGCAGGAGGAAAATGAGGGCTCTAAGGCTGTAGAGCCTGTTGGGATGGTGTTGGAAGACTGCATGGGAGGAAGAAACCAAATCTAACTTCTTACTGGAAGCAGTCCTTAGTGTGTGCTGGTGCTCTTCTGCTGCCCAGGCATTGCTGTGGAGATGCTGTTTGGCCTTGGCCAGAAATAAGCCAAAAAGCTTACTGGTAATTTAGCATTACAGAGAATCAGTGGTCCAGCATTAAACCTTTTCCCCAACCTGTTTAGAACTACAGATGTATCTACTAAGCTCCAGTTTCATTCACGGGGATGTAGGTGTGAGGTGTAAGTACAGTGTGGGACTGTTCATTCTGAACCATACAGGTGAGGGGAAGGATTGGTCACGGATGCCTATGTGCCCAATTTCACCCTGTCAGGGCAGGCAAGAGTGTGATTAGCAGAGGGACCTGAGTACATGGGTGTGCAGATGGCATTCCCACAGATGTTCTGTATGAGAGCTTGGAGACACAGCCATGCCTGAAGCAGCCTGGACAGGAGCAAGAGGAATGCCTGCAAAACAGTACAGTAAGAAGACACCTGAAGCAATGAAAAGGAGGTGTAGGCTGATTTTCTAGGTGGGGAAGGACACTCCTGGCCATATTCAAAGAGCCTGAATTTGACTTACATCCTGGCAGCCACCTATCTGTACAGGCAAGGGCACATGTGAAGGTCTACAGGAAGCACGATGTAGGTGGAATTGAGGTTGTCCCAGCAGGAAGCTATTGACCTGTTGGATAGGTATTTTCTATTGTGAGGTGACAGGGAGAATGGGGGGAAGGGGTTGTCCCACAGCTTTGTCAAAATATGCTTAGATAAATAGTAATAATCCATCAATTAAAGGACATTTCTCAAGTTGTTTACTACCAGGCACACAGATACGCTGACTCAGACCACAGCAGGCCAAATTTTAGTTGGGATCCTGAGGTGTTTGCTTTGCAATCTTATTGTTGTTTTTATTTGCAGCCCTTTTTTCTTCTGCACAGTATGTGTCTTCTCATATTTCCCTCCCACCTACAATGAAATTTCCAGGCATGAGATGACTGGAGCTGATTGTAAAAACATATCAAAAATTATTCATCTTCACCTGAGTGCCCCAAGGAAATAAGTGGAGACAAAAACATAAGCTTCCTCTGTCTACAGGTAAGGATTTTAACTAGGCATAGACACATACACGAACAAAATTCCAGTATTACGTATCAAATTATTATTATTATAGATTCAATTAATAACTGGGAAGAAAACAGAAAGATTTCATTTATAACAAGGATTGCTCCAAAACTCTTAAGTACAAAGTCCTAGAAAGTTTTAATCAGCCACATTAGCTGAAACTTCACAGAATTAGAGAATCAACCAGGTATGGTTGGAAGGGGCCACAGTGGATCATCTGGTCCAACCTCCTTGCTCAAGCAGGGTCGTCCCAGAGCACATGGCACAGGACTGTGTCCAGACAGGTCTGGAATATCTCCAGTGAAGGAGACTCCACCTCTCTGGGCAACCAGTGCACAGTCACCAGCAGAGTAAAGAAATTCTTCCCCACATTCTAGTGGAACTTCCTGTGCATCAGTTTCTGCCCGTTGTCCCTTTGCTTGTCCCTTCTTCCCGAGAAGAGCCTGGATCCCTCTTCTTGCTATCCCCTCTTTAGGTACTCGTAGACATTGATGAGGGCCCCTCTCAGCCGTCTCTTCTCAAGGCTGAACAGGCCCAGCTCCCACAGCCTTTCCTCTTAAGAGTGCCTTAATCACCTTCGTTGCCCTCTCCTGGACCCTCTCCAGGAGTTGCATATCTCTCTGGTACTGAGGAGCCCAGGACTGGACACAGCACTCCAGATGTGGAGCGCACTTCTCATGGGAGGGGCTCAGAACTCCTTCCGCAGGGATGGCTCCGGCCCCGAGGCCCTTCCTTTGCCGGGGAGCTGCCCCGAGCCCCGAGGCCCGGCCCCGCCCGGGCTCCCTCACGGCGGCTGCGGGTGCCCCTCCGCGCCGGCAGGGGGCGCTGCGGGCGGGCGGAAGCG
>VZTT01064094.1:4746-25088 GCA_013400855.1 Buphagus erythrorhynchus | reverse complement strand
GCGGGAAGGGCGCGAGCGAGCGGAAGACCCCCGAGGGCCGGGCGAGCCCCGGGCCCGGCGGCGAAGGCGTCTCCGGGCAGCCCGACGGGCCCGGACACGACGAGATGGTGAGCGGGGAGCGGCGCCGCCTGTAGCGGCGGCAGGGGCCGGGGTTCCGCCGCCGGCCGGGGCAGCGTGGGGATGCCCGGGCTGCGATCTGCGGGCGGCAGGGCCCGACAGGCCGCTGGGCCGGTCCGGAAAGCGGCTGTCAGCGCCGGTCCCGACCGAGGAGCCGGCGTGCGGTGGGATGGAGCTCGGGTGGCATCCTGGTCCTGCTCTGCGTGCACGCCCGGCAGGTCACAGAGTCACGGGCTGGGCAGGTCGGAAGGACCCACAATGGATCACCTGGTCTAACCTCCGGGGTCGAGCAGGGGCATCTCAGAGCACATGGCACAGGGTTCTGTCCAGACGGTCTGGAATATCTGCTGTGGGGGAGACTCCACACCCTCTCTGAGCAGCCTGTTCCAGTGCTCGGTCACTGCACAGTAAAGTTTTTCCTCATGTTCAGGTGGAACTTCTGTGCATCAGTTTCTGCCCATTGCTTCTTGTCCTATTGCTTGGCACCACTGAGCAGAGCCCAGACCCATCCTCCTAACACATTTTCTCCAGACACTGATACATATTGATGAAGCCCCCTCTCAGCCATCTCTTCTCAAGGCTGGCCAGGCCATTCTCCTTTAGATTTTGCTCCTATGAAAAATACTCCAGTCCCTTAAATCACATTTATTACCCTTGGCTGGACATGCTTCTGGAGCTCCATGTCTCTCTGTGATCAGCCTGTGTGACCCACAGAGCTCAGCCAGGTATTCGTGGTTGTGGTTCTGCCTTCGCTGCACAGGGATTGGGAGTAGTTTGTTCCAAGATCATGCATTGCCAAATGCATCTTCTTATCAAGTGGCTGAGCATGGATCTGAGTGCTGCTGAGGGGGGAACATACCTCTGCCTCTGAGGTCTAGAATACTGTGAGTAAGTTTCCTCCAGGAACAGTGTTTTGAAAAGGAAATCTGTGAGATGTTGGGTAGAGCAGAGTGGAAAGAAAACACTATCAAGATTGTTTTGAAATGGAATATGTATCGTGAAAATATAGAAGCCACACAGTTTATGTAGCAGAGACTTTAAAGTCTAGAATTTTCCTGAGTAGGTGTGCTCTCAAAACATACATTTTTCCTGTTGTAAATTACTGTTCTGAGAACTTTTAGATAAAATGGTCTCTGCAAAAACTCAAGGACAACATGTAAGATCAGAGTCCAGATCAGATCCATGGTTCTCTTGTATATCTGTATTTGAAAAAATGCCTCTAAGATGCACTTTCTGCACATCTGCAGTCCCAGATGTACCCTGCCAGTCACGCAAAATTACTGAGGTGATGTTGCAGTTGACAAGCATGTTTAAAGTAATGGATTTGACAAGCTGATCGGCTTTTATAAGAATATCCTGTACTGCATTTTCTTCTCCCGTTCTTCTCTATTATCCAAAATGCATTGAATTGTCAGACAGTTTAAGCTTCCCATCTGAAATGATCAGGAGGGGAAAGAAAATCACCTCTTGGAGACTGGAAAAAGTCAGCTTTAACCTTGATGGTTTGAGTGATGAAGATGGACACGTTTGGGCGCAGGACGACTGGTACACATGGGAGCTGCGAGGAAGGTGGCAACTTCCCCAGCTAGTGAATCATAGCTACTCTCTGGCATTCCTGAAAGCACAGTAAGCTGTAAAACCTATGCTGGACCTTGAGGCAACTACTTGAATGCAGTGATTTGTTCCTTCCTGGGCACCAAACAGTACTGAACAAGTTGTGTGCAGAGGGCAAATTCAGACTGTTTACTGTGGTAGCTTTGGCTCATGGCTGCAAGCAGCATCTGGCATATTTATGGGAGTGTGCTTGCTGCACGTGAGCTCTGGTTTGCAGGCTGCTATGACCTTTGTCTTGCTGCAGTAACTTCCCTGTTAGTGCATTCACTCTGGATTTCTTCCCTGTGTTTCTGAATTCCAGCAATATCCAGGAGTTTGTAGTCATTCTGCAGCTGTAGGAAGGAAGCACTTAAAACATTTAAAACACTTACATAGCATTTGATTTAAAATATTGTGTTGCTCCACAAATTGAATTACCAGATGGCTCTGTGCATTTAAGAATAAGTTGAGTGATATGACCTGATGCAAAGTTTCTTGAAGAGTGTCATTGCTTACACTGTAAAGAATTGAGAGATATTGCTTAGGAAAGCTGCAGAAGTTAGCAGATTTGACTGATTACATGAGATAATTGTCTAGCTGGTCAAAATATGGCTGCATCAGGAAAATAAATTGCTGCAAGTTCCCAGGACTGCTTTTTGTGTGTGTAGAGGACTGTCTTCCTGTTACTCATATCCCAAGCAATGATGCCATGTAGATTTCATGTTTCCTCTCATATTTTATTAGTTATGGCTAATAGTGATAAGACCCATGATTGAAAATACAATCAGTGCAGATGCTTCATTTGTAAAACTGCCTGTATTGTATTAATCTGCTTTTCTAACATGATGGGGTATTTTTTCAAACTCAGTTGGATTTCACATACAAGACTGCACATTGAATAAGAGCCAGTAATTCATTATTTCATTAAATCAGCCCCTGTATCCATTTGATGTTCTGGTCACTGTTTCTGAAGACACAACCTTGATTTTTTTTCTTTGTTCTTCAAAAATATGTAAGGTCCCGTATCTTCTCTGTTCTTTATTCTGACTTGCTACTATTTTGCATGCAGTTAAAGCTTTTCTTTTACCTGCTGCACAGGCCTCACATTTTTTTCCCAGGCTGTGTCTGCACCAGAGGATTCTCCTGACATTGATGAACTGGCCAAGTGTGTGGTCTGTGACTGACATTGTGTTGGCAGAAGCCCTTAGCACAGGTGCTATATTGGGAAAAGCTGAACTACTTTTGAGATTCCTTCTCCTGTAAGCACAGCTCCTCAACAGTACAGTAAACTGGTATTATTGGACCAGTTAAGTGACGTCAGTAAAACTGCATCTATGGATGGCTCAAAGGTCGTAAAGCCAGATTGCATCTGTTAATGACAGTTGTCATTGTTTCTTATAATTTAGATGGAATGTGTTTTAGTCACTCAGTAGCAGTGGCTTTTTACGTGCTCTCCTGGTTTGTAGGTAGTGTTGCAGAACTAAAACACGGATATTTGCATATATTGCTTTAGCTGGTGCCCAATTTTTTTTTTTCTTTTTACTTATTCCATGATAAATTCTTAGGAAATTTTATACCCTCCTTGTCTTACAGGAGTGACCACTGGTTAGTCAGTGAGGTAATGTGTTGTTTGCTTCAGTATTTTTTTTCCCCTGAAGATGGAATCAATTCCTTTTGTAGCTCTGTGATAGTCCAAATCTCACCCCTTGACTCTTTCAGCAAGTTCACAGAGTAACCCTGTGTTTGGTGTGAGAGGAGGTCAGCTGGGTGGCCTTGTGTATTGCAGACAAAGCCATTGGAGTCACCAGCAGTTCCCTGTCTCCACACACTTTTCTGTGAGCTGGGTACTGTGCTTGAGTGCAGTGGTGGGTGAACGTGACGAACTCCTTGGCCTTTGTGGTGCCACATATCGGGATCAGCAGCCAACTAGCATGGTTTCTTTCCAGTAGCTGTTCTAGTAGCCATTGCTGAATGCTGCCTCTCTCACTGCCCTGACATTAGATCAGGATATTAATGAATTGAACCCCTTAGTCTACATACACTTATGTTGGTACTTAGTCTAAATTGATCTAAGCAAAGTAACTAAAAAGTCATTTCTATTGAGCTGTGCACCGGTTGCTTAATAAATCTCACTATCAACCTACTGTAAGTCTTCTGTTTCATGCTTGCTGTAGTGGACAGGTGTAGAAAACTCCTAACTGAGTGTACAATAGCAGTAAAACAATTGTTAGACTCTTGGCTTATTCATGGAAGGCGTGGATGAAAAATTCATTTAACAGGAAGATGACTGACTGAGAACATTGTGAATTTGTCCTGTAAACTTTTTCATTTTTTTCTGAGTGTAATACATCCTTGGTTGTGCTTTAAATTTACTTCTGAAGCTCATGTAAACATATTTTTTCTCATAGTGGTTTTAGTGCTAAAGAGACTTTAAAAACCATTTATATTCAGTTAATACCTTTGTTTGAAAAAAGACTTGAGATGAACCTCAGCAAAAAAAAAAAAAGTAGCGGAAAGGTAGGTAATCAAAAAAGAGCAGGATTTTTTTTCCTGGTACCTCATCTCTTTGAGAGGGTTCTCTCACTTGGAAAAGACAAAAAAAAGAGGTCTAGACCAAGGCTTTATTTTTTTGCAGGTTGAATTAAGAGGGGTGAAACCGTAGCTGCCCTCCATGTCATCTGTCAGACAAGGGCTCATGCAAATCCTTTTCAGCCAAAAGAAAACGCTGAAACTCTCTGCTCATGCTTCTGTTGTGAATCACTGTCATCATTGGCTGGCAGGAAATTTCTTGTTCTGCTTTGAATAACAGTCTCCCTCAAATATATAAGGTTCTGAACTGCTAGTTTAATAATATTGCCCTTTCTGGGAGTTACTAAACATTATTATTCTTGCAGCTGGCAGTCTGTTGCTGTTAAGTTGCTGTTTGCACACAATTTCTGAACATTTTGTGAGGAAAGCACTTTTGCTGAGGCTAAAGTAGAAGTTAAGAAAATTTTCTCAGTGTTGTCTATTCTTTAGTCAGTTAGCAATCTGCTTGTTCAGGTACCTGGATAACTGATAACTCAATTTCACAAGTGTCCTTTAGCTTAAACGCTGTTCTAAGACTTGTTAATGAGCAGTTGCCGAAAGCAGTCCTGAAATGTTATTTTTTGTGTAGCTGCAAATAACTTCTGAGTTATTTGTTTTGTTGAGCTGTTATGAACTTACATTAATTTTATTGAGCTGGTTTGGTTGTTGCACATATTCTTTGACTGGAAGATGACAAACCGGAGAGTTTTTCTTGCTCTATATGGACCTTCACCTTGGGGATAAAAAAATGTCCAGTGTGCCACATAGGATGGCAAATGGTCAGGAGAGGAGAAGCAGTGAAATTGGAAAATAATGTCTAGAATTGTTACTTTGGCAAGAAAATAGAAGAATGAGGTTTTTGATTACTTGTGCATGAGGTACATGAAGTTTGTTTGCATTATCAGTTACTTATGTACAGATCTTGTATATGTCCAGTGTAGCCGTTGAGAAGGAATTTTTTAAAATATGCTTAAAAATTTTGTAGGGGTTACATTTAAGGCTTGACAAACCTTAAAAAACTGACATTATGTGAAGAATTAATTTTCATATTCTTATTTGTGCTATCACAAAAAGGTATTGCAGCATATAATGTGACGTGAGTTCTTTAATATCTTTTTAAAATAAACAGCTACCAAAAAACCTCCAACCCAATAACAGCAAAAAGTCCCACCAAACCAAACAAAAACATCCGTTGGATTTGGTGGTGTTTTGGGTGCATACTGAGGGCTACAGCAGCTGGTGCCCAATAAGGGTGTAGAGATCAAACATCTCAGAGCAAGCAGTCTGGTTTAAGGCAGCATAAACAAGTTGATTTCTTCCTTTCCAACTTCTTCTGACTTTGTTGCATGGGAGCGTCTGCTCTAAGTTCTGACTTCTTATCCCTACATTTCTTGCCTCGTGCAGTGAGTACAGCAGGGGGTAACCAAGGAGTCAGCAAATGTTCTGTGATTCATTTCTGTATGATTGGTTGTGTGGTCTATGATCCTGCAACTGTTACTAAAATTTTACTCACATAACAGAGTTACTGATTGTAATAACTTCGGCGTCATGTCTGTAGTCTCTGAAGTTTCTGATCACTGTTGTGTGCACTTTGTAGGCTTGTCTGAAGGTTTGATGCTTCCCAAAAACCAGCAGAGCACCAGTGACAGCCCCAGACCCAGACGTGTCTTGTTTCCAGTTACAATTCCCACACCTGACACCGGTGCAGCCGTTGCACTTGGGTGTTACCCAGCAGTCCTCATCCCTAGCGTGTCTTTACTCGAGGACTGTGGGGCAGGGCTCTCAAAGTGCCTAGGATGGAGCACACGGACTGCTCAGCCTGGGGCACATACTGGGATAGGAGATCCCTGGCATGAAGAAATTGGCAGTGATCATAAAGTAGTAACCTAGATGCAGTTAGGCTTCATCTCTGCAGTCCTAAATAATTTTAACACTGGGAGCACATGTATGAATGTTACAACATGGTCCATATAATGTGTTTTTTAACCCAAGTTAATAGGAACAGCACTGAATTTTGTAAGATTATTACACAAAGGCATTTTTAATGTGTTTTGCTCTAGAAGTGCACAAGGAAAAGTTCAAGCTGACTTGCACGCATTTAAGTTTGCAGCATATGCACAACCCGTCCCTTTGTTAAATAGAGATCAAACATCTATTTGGAGGTAAATTGTTGTATTTGGACGTACTGGAAAGAAATTTAACCTTTTGAGACTTTGGTCAAGTTTTAAAGAAACGACTTATCAGATACACAGTTACTTGTCTTTCAGTAAAAATAGTTGCACTCTAATTTTGGCTTAGAGTTCCGTAGAGTTACACACAGTGTATGGGGTGAAGTTAATAATCTTCTATCAAATTAAATTTGAAGCTTTACAATAGAAAAAATCTGAAAGCCATGCAGATTGCCTCATTCTGTGAACAATAAAGATGGTCCAGTTTAATCTCCTGTGAGCCCAGTGATTAATGACTTGCAAGGAGAAGAGCTTTGCTAGCAATAGAGATGTTCAAGAAATTCTCTCCCTTATATGGTTTCACTTGTAAGTCTCCCCTCAGGAAAATGCCTCTAAGATACTTTTGTTCTATTTGGATGCCTACTTTTATGTAGGAACTGAGGCTAGTACCTATTATCTGATTCTCTCCTGCCAGGATAGGGATCAAGGCCTTAAAAGACAGGTTGTAGAGCAAGTCCTGGCTTCCCCTCAGGTTTTCAGTTTTAAAGTAAATCAGTTAGATGCAAAAAATGATCAGGTTGGAATGAAATGAGCAGACATTAAGAGGAATGGGCAAATGAAATGCAAAGTTGCTTTCAAATTTGTGTTCCAGCTGTCTGGTTGTCTGTATCTGTTCAGTTTGGCCCTGGCAGTGGATAAGTGGGTAGAGGAGATAGAAGTATGGTCTAAGAGCAGCAGGGACAATTCCCAACAAATCCTCGATGATCTGAAGTGCAGGTGATATGTAGGGAATCCTGCAGCTATTGTTTAAGGCACTCCTGCCCCCAGTCTGTAGCCTTTCCCTCCTCTGAAAGGTTGGTAGAATGGCAACTCATGTTGTGCTCATAATTCTGTTCATTTTGGTCTGGCAGAACTGCTGCAAAATGTCCATGAAGCAAGGCTGTCACAGAGGAGCAGAAATCCAGAAGATCAATATTAGAATCTTTTGCAGCTCTTATTTCTTGAATGTGGGTCACACCCCTTTGATAGAGCATTTTTACATCTGATCCCTTACAAATCACAAGATTTGGTAACTGATTTGTAAATCCAGGGGTTTCAGGTAGGTAGCAATGTTAGTTTCTGCAGAAATACAGATCATCATTATGTGGTGCAGAACATAAAGATGCATTTAGCAGGATCTCAGGCCAGTCAGCAAAGTTTCCCATCCCCTACTAAGATGGTGATGGTCCAACACTTGTCATTGCATGAAGCAGTGTGTGTGAAGCTGGAGAGGAGTCAGCTATGAAGCTGATGTGCCTGGTACATGAAAGGCAAACCAGCTTTATTTTCCTTACAGGTTTTATTTGTCTTGCTCAGTAGGTCTTTCCACAAAATGTTTTCCATATTTAATTCATAGTCTGAGGAATCCCCTCTGGTCTTACATGCTGTATGTATTTCAGAAGGAGATTTTCTATTTGAATTGCTTTGAGGGCTTTGTTTTCTTTATACATTTAGCCTTTGGAGAAACAACTTACCTCATTGGTTCTTCTGATCACCAGCCATGTAAAAGATTACAATCTGTTTAGCTTTCCAAACAGAAATCACTGCATTGTTTTTACCATTGTAGTGAATTTTGTGAAAAGGTTGTCTCCTATCTGATACACTTGCAAAAGAAAATTCTTGTGTGTTTCCAGGAATTGAAATCAGTGAGATTTTTTAGAAATCTGGGCTACAGTTTACAACTCAGGTCCATTTTTATATCTTTGAAGATGAGCCCTAAAGTGCATAGCTTGTGTGCTGTGATGCCTTTTTAATTTGAACTGACCTCTCACTTTCTTTTTCAGAGTCCTCTTGGTAGAGCCCAAGCAGCCAAGAACAAAGGAAACAAATACTTTAAAGCAGGAAAATATGAGCTAGCTATTCAGTGTTATACTGAGGCTATCAGCCTGTGTCCTCCTGAGAAAAACCTTGATCTTTCTACCTTCTATCAAAACAGAGCTGCTGCCTATGAACAACTGGTAAGAAATTAAAGATAATTATGCATTTATTGTAAAAAATAGCATTATCAATTTTGTATTTTGTCATTTTCATCCACTGAAAGATCCAAAGTGATAACATCTGTTGCTCTCATAACAAGATCCTATTGCAGCTTTTTTCAGCTCATCATACTTTTCTACATATAAATAAAATTATTTTCGGTTAACTACACTCAGTCTATCTTACTTATGCATCCTGTTCTTCCAAGACAAAGTTTTAAATTCTTATTTTCTGGAACAGTTTTCTTGTATATAAGTTAATTTTACTTCTCTCTACTTGAGTGTTTAACCACGAAAGAAAGGTGAAAGGTCAAATATTATGGAAGGGTTCTACTTCAAAATTTAAAGAAAAAATCATTGAAATCCTAGTAAAGGCCAAGACTTAAATTTTGCATGTGGGGAAGTTACATTTACTCAACAACTGAGTATACTTGGTGTTATTTTAGAAGTCAGCCAGTGTTGCTTATTATGGTATGATGGATTTGCTTATGAGGTTGAGTTGGTGAGCTGTATAAAGGAGTGGAAGAGCTGGCTTTGTACAGTCTGAAGTATCAAGTGAGAGACTGTGCTTACATAAATCTGGTGTTAGATTTAGTTCTTGTCTAACACAAATTCATGCCATAATGAATCCCAAATGTGTGTGATTCCTCTATTAGAAAAGCCTGTTTTGATAAATTGAAATAAATTTTGTTAAAAAAAATGTTTTAGCACTTTGGTAAACTTGTTTGCTTCCATTATGTTTCCATCTTTTTTCTTCTAGTTGTTTTACACCAGTCTTTCAGTCCCAATGTTACCTATCTTTGCATCAACTCATTATGTTCTCCCATGGGATTTGTACAGTGCCTGGTGTAATATTTTGTAGGAATTCTGTTTCTGTTGTGTGGCTTTCTGGTGCAGGTGGTTTGCAGTGGTGCCCGGGCAGTTTCTCCCTGGGCACTTGCAGAAGCCGAGGCAAGCAGGGAGAAGCGGAGCCCCGGGAGCCGCAGCTGCCACTGGGTGCACATGACCCCGGAGGTGGCTGTGGGGAGCCAGCACAGGGAGCTGAGGGGGCCCCCTCTCACTGTGTTTGTTTTTCTGCCCACAGCAAAAATGGACAGAAGTGGCACAAGATTGTACAAAGGCTGTTGAGCTTAACCCTAAATATGTCAAAGCTCTCTTCAGACGCGCGAAGGCCCATGAGAAGCTAGACAATAAGAAGGAATGTTTAGAAGGTGAGTGGCTCATGCTGTGTATACTTAAAAGTGGAATTAGCTCTGCTGCTTTGGAGAGCTTTGGAGATGGCAACTTCTGGAAGTGTTTTGTTTTTACTTCTGTAGCTACAGTGATACAAAATTATGTATTTAAAACCATTCATAGCTTCTGCAAGTACATATTCTTCTCTTGTCAGAAGAAACCTATTCACATTTCTCAAGCTCTCATCTGCTCACATCTGAAATGACTGCTGAGAAATTGATGTTACCGTAGCAACTCAAGGTATTCTTTTTCCAGGAAACTCCTTCACTTTAGAATATAATTCATCTAACATAATGAGTGGATAACCAGGACAACAGTTGTTCTATTTCCATGCAGTAAAGAGACTTTCTTCTTCTCTGTTTGTTTTAGAGAAATTATACTACTACAGAAATGAGGCCGTTTTTGCAGGTAGAGATACATGGTCAGAAATAAAAATATTGCAGTGATTTAAATGCATTGGACAGGTATTAGAGGGAAAACAGTTTCAGTAGCATTTTTTTCTGGTGCATAGCTTATGAAGACCAGAACAGATTTAATTTTTTTTTTAATATTAATACTTTGTATTTGGAAGAAATTACTGTGTCAAATTCTTCCAATGCTATTCCTAAACAGAATACGTTTTGAACTGTCAGGAAGATGTCACTGAGAAGCCATGGAAATTAAGAACTACAGGTCAGATGTGTTTTGACATGGCACTTTTGAGCTACAAGCTACTGCTTGAAATTACCCATATAAATTTCATCAAGTGAAACCATTCCTACTCATGTTAGGTTAAAAGACAAACGAAATTTTCAGCTGTGCTCATTATCAAAGAAGGACAGAAAATAAGGCAGTGCTTTGGCTGGCAAATCTAACTGTTAAATTAGTTTCATTACGTGTAACAGCTAAGAATTAGGTCTGCCAAATTAGAATATAAATTAGATGTGGAAATTTTATTTGTTTATCTGCTGGCAGGATGCCTTTATACCCTTTTAAGACCATAATAACTAGAAAAGGACAACTTTGTTTATTTAGTGCACTCCTTTGCAACCACTGTGTATCAGCTGCACTTCCAGAGTGCTGTAATAAAATCTAAGCCTTATGTTGCTGCCAGGTGACAAAAGCCCCAAGAAAGATCAAGTGTCCCTGTGACAGTAGGACAGTTTTAAATACTACTTCTTTTTAGTGTTAATAGCAGTAATGTTAGTGACAGTTATTTTCAGCCTTGATTTCTATTTGATTTTTTGTTTGCAGTGTTTTCAGATCTGAAGCCTTCTTGCTTTTTTTTTTTCAACTACACTGTTTTTCTATAACCCTGCTTTTACCCGCCAACCACATATGGCCAGTAAAATCCCAGGAAGTAGGGCATGCCCATGTAGTGGAGGAAGGCAAAACCAAACAAACCTCAAAACCCCAGCCACTACCAGCAGAAAACTCCTCCAGTGAACCCTGGCAGTATAATTTGGGAAGATGTTGCTGCTGCAGCCAAGCCTGAAGTGCAGCAGTCTTTGGTCAGAGTGTGTCTGCTGGGTTTGTATAACACGTTCTTTCTGGGGATACCATGTTTTCCCAGGGACTCTGATGTGCTTCCTGACCATGCCGGAGGTGCAGGGAGTTTCTGGATAAGTGATGGCTTAATAGTCCCTCTAGCAGTGTAGAATTGGAGAAATATGCTAAAACTCCAGGGCAAGACATTTACTTTTCAAGCATATTCAGACAATACACTGCTTGAATTTCAAGTCCAGGCTCTGTTCATCTTCACTAATGTTTAAATAAAAGCAAAACAGGGAAAACTCGTGGTAGCATTGCATTATGTGGAGGATCCAGAGAAACTGTGTGTGGTAAGAGTGCATTTCACACTGGGAAGCTTCACTCAAGCAGCAGTGAGTTAACATTTGCAGAAGTTTCTCTGTGTAAATGAAAGCCTTGTGATAGAGGCTGGCTCTTTAAATAGGCCAGCAGGGTATTTCTCCTTGGTCCTTCCAAAGTCACAGAGGTGAGCAGAAAAATTTGAGATAGAATTTCAGCAGATTTCTTAAACTGAGGAGTAAGTGAGATGTGATGGGACTGAATGTGAATTTTAGAAGTAGAAAATAAAGACCAGTCCTAGAAGAGAAGCTGTGTTAGCACTTTCAATATGAACATCATATGAAAATAATTACTCTCCTCAAAGTTCCAAAATGGTGAAAGCCCCCGATAGAGGCATACATTTTCACTGTTGATTTAAGTGTGCTCGTCTCTAGACAAAACATGAACAGAAAAATAAATGTAATTTCTTTTCATTCACTGTCGTGAAGTCCTTTTATTTTGTTAAGATCGTTTTGGATACTTGGATACAAACTTGTGTCTTGAAAAATACAGTAAATACAGCAAACTGGAAACAGAGGCTTTTGCCTTAGAACAGGATGTGTATTAGTTTGGCAGTGCTTCATTGTACTCAGTGACACATTTTATAGTGTACTTCAGTGACTATCAGAATTCCTTTAATCTCACTTTTGTATGTTGTTTCCTAGATGTCACTGCAGTCTGCATTTTAGAAGCCTTCCAAAACCAGCAAAGTATGTTATTAGCTGATAAAGTTCTTAAACTCCTTGGAAAAGAAAAGGCCAAAGAGAAGTACAAGGTAGGACTTGTGATACTGCTGACTAATTGTTATTTCACCTGACCAGTTGTTGAAAAGTCGGTTGTTGGCACTCTGTCAGTTGTTGTAAACAAGTCACTGTCTCCATCTGCTCGAATGTAAGAAGCGACACAAACTGGTTTCTACAAAGCTGCCATTGTACCAATGTTATTTTCTTTTGAAACCTCTCCAAAAGTTTTTGGAACCTCATCAGGGAAGAGAGATCTACTTCTAGCAGTTGTTTCCCTTTAATAATGAAATTTGTTACGACATTCAGGAGACACCCTAAGTTGGTGTGCTGCCCTACACAGGGCTTTTCTGAACTGGAGCTTCATGGAAACTGGGTGTGTTGGAACACATAGCTATGCCTGAATGTTTGGAAACTGCAGAAGGGAGAACTGTGGAAGCATAGGGGTAGCCAGAAGCAATCATTTTAAGTGGCTGTAAGTTTACAAAAAGTTTGGGATAGATATTAACACATTCTTGGTTGTTGTTATTAAAGCATTCTTGCTTGTGTTTTGATGGTGGTTGAAATACTGAAATCCTGTGTTGGTTTTGAGATGCTGGATTTCTTTCCTACAGAAATTCACATAAGTGTGTAGTGTAGAGGTAACAACAAATAGTGTTATGAGTGAGGTGGATGTAGATAGGTGTGCTTCAGAAGAGTGCATTCAGTGTTTCCCTGCAGGAGAGATTGAATTGTAATTCTTGTGTGCGGTTTATTTTAAACAAGAGATATTTTTTGGCTGTAGAAAAGATACATTACACAAGAAGTGTTACGTCTGGGACTTTAAGTAAAATGTGGTATCTGGGCCAAGTTCCACACAGAACTAGGGTATTGCCTCATTAGTCTCCATTGTAACAATGACAGCAGCTTCTAATCTGCTTGAATTTAGGCTCATGCTTAAATCACCAGCTTGCATTTTTCACCCAGTTTATGTGCACACCCAATGCTTTAGTACATCTACCCAAAGAGTCCTTATTTCTAGCCACATATGTGGAAAGATACAATCTCCCTCCCCCCGAATCATCACTTTGTTTTCACTGGTGATGGGTATTGCATTGTGATCAGAAGCTTAAAGAATCCCTAAACATCAAAATGGCAAATCCAAAACATCAGGCTATCAGATGAGATAGTGAAAGTCATACATTGGTTCTTCCATCAGTTTTTTTTTTTTTTAATAATCATGTTTGCTATCCATTTCCATTTTTACCATCTGATCTTACCACCTAATGACTTGGAATTACCTTTCTCTGTTTCAGAATCGGGAGCCTCTGATGCCCTCACCACAGTTCATTAAATCCTACTTCAGTTCTTTCACAGATGATATAATTTCCCAACCTTTGCTTAAGGGTGAGAAATCAGATGAAGATAAGGACAAGGAGGGAGAGGCTTCTGAAGTAAAAGAAAAGTGAGTGGACAGTACAGTTAGGAATTGTTTGGTACTGGAATTAAGTTTTCAGTGATTTGGACATTCTGCTCAGTGTAATGTGCTGCTGTTTGTGTAGTACTTGGTATGGAGATTCCTTTGATATAAATTATATCAGTATTGCAAGTGAAACTGTAGTGAAAACTGACTGGCTAGTTCCAAGCTTGCACTAAGCAGAGGAAGGACAATGAGACTGGGAAAAAGTGCTGAATATTTACTACAGTATCACAGTAAATCTTAGGAGATGGGAGAACTGGAGAGGGCTGAATGATGCTTTGGGGGAAAGGAATATTTTATACTGAAGGAGCATTTCCAAGGAAGAGAGCAAGTTAGTCTTTGGACTGGCAGGAAGAAGATGAACTAGGAAAAGGGAATTTTTAAATGAAGATATATATTAACAGCAATGGAGGCTGAAAGGGTGTTTTGTCTTTCTGGAATCAAATTGCCCATAAATGAAAAGTTTCTTCTGGCATAGAAAACTTGGTTTTGTGGTTTTGTTTTGTATTTTTTTAGTGGAGCCTGAGCACCACATAAATGGTTCTTTAATTTACTGTGCTAATTGCCTGATTATTTTTTGGAAGATAGCAGTGCTGCTAGTTTAGAAACCATTGCAAACAGCATTATAATTTTTTTTTAAGTAAGAGAGAATGTCCTGATCTACAGGCAGAGTCACTGAATCCAGGATACAGCTGAGAACAAGGCAGTGCTGTAATATTTTATATTAAATAATTTCTTCCATATACAAGCTGCACATTGCTGGATTTAATATTTCACTTTCCTGTCCATGAATTCTATCCTCTTGCTTTAAAACAGAGATTATTGCTGTTCTTCGTGTGAAAAAATCCCTCAAGAGACAAATGAAGCTCACATTCAAAATCTTTAAAACATTTTTCTTCTTTATTTCCAATGGAATTTGGCCAGTTTTTGTGCAAATTGTTTTCCATCTATGATGGCTCCATCCAGGAATGGATGTTCCAATGGAACTACACTGGTGTTGTAAAAGTATAGCATAAGTTAGTATTTGTAATGATTTGATGAAACATCTCAATGGAAATTGCAGTGTTCAGTGAATCCATGTATATATACAACTGTTTTTACATCATTTACAGCTCTGGCTATTTGAGAGCAAAACAATATATGGAAGAAGAGAACTATGACAAAATTATCAGTGAAAGCACAAAAGAAATTGAAGCAAAGGGAAGATACATGGCAGAAGCTTTGCTTCTGCGAGCTACTTTCTACTTACTTATTGGCAATGCAAATGCTGCCAAACCAGACCTAGATCAGGTCATCAGCATGGAAGATGCAAATGTGAAGGTAAGAATCTGTCACAGCTGGATTGTAGTTGGGATTGAAAAGTTAGATGATAAACTTGCAATATACTTCAAGTTGTTTGTCCAAATTTTCAGAAGTATTAATGGGAATATTCTGGTTTATTTACTGTTTTGTAACTGACAGATTATTTTTTTCAATGGCTTGTTGATTTTTGAGACAGCTGTACTGAGTTTTGCAAACTAAAGGTGATAAGTAGTACAAACTAAAGAATGAGGGAAGTTGAATGAATTGGAGGCTTATCCACTCTGGATAACTGTAAAACCTTAATTGCACTTCCATATTCAGCTGCTTCAGAAAACATTGATGTATTTGTAAACATAGGAATTGAGAAGGATTTTGGGAGGCTTGGAAATCCACTGAGATGGAAGCATAGGCTGACATTTTTGAAATTAAGTAAGGGAGCTCATTCATTTAGGGTCAATATGAAACTTATTCCTGCTTAGAATAATTTAAATCTGTCAGTGGGAGAAACTTTTCAAATGAAAAATTTACTGTGATTGTAATGAAGCCTTAAATGTGGAGAAACACTGGGATGACTGATGTTTCCCTGCCCATTTTGCAGCTGCGAGCCAACGCTCTGATCAAACGGGGCAGTATGTACATGCAGCAGCAGCAGCCAGTGCTGTCCACCCAGGACTTCAACATGGCTGCTGACATTGATCCTCAGAATGCTGATGTTTACCACCATCGAGGACAAGTAAGAAACCTTCAAGATTTGGTCCCAACACTTGGCTGTTTCAGTATATACTGAAAGGAAAAACTGTGTGATTGGAGACACTTTGTACTGTTTGTGGCAGAAAACCATGAACTCATAATTGGGAACTTTTGTGGGATAAACTTTTGGGATTGTGGAATTTTTGTGGGATAAACACACAGTCTGTTTTGGAGGTTCAGGTCAGGCAGAAGCAGTTTATTTCTGTAGCTATAGGAAAGCTCTCTATCAGTATGAACTGAGACTTACAAGTACTGGGGCTTATGTACATTTACAGCAGAGGAATACTGTTCTGTGAATGGGCCTGGATGGCAGAACAGCATCTGCACAGCAGGAAGCTTTGTTACAGCAGAGGAAACATGTCCCTAATAACACCTGCAGCCCTGTGCCCTGGACTTGGATCTGTTCAGCTCATCCCTCTGCCTTGTGACACTGCTGTGTCCTAGACTAATTTCTAGCAGGCTTCTGCCTGCTGCCACAGACCTGTAAGATGAATGGTGCTGAAAGTGAAAAAGGAACACTAGCATATGCAGATAGGCTATTTGTAAGGAAGTTGCATTTGTAAGGAAGACTTCCATGGATCAATGGTTTTTCGCCATGAATTTGTTAGACCTCTTTAGTTCTTGGAAATGAAAATGGTGCTGTGTGTTGACTGAAGGGAATGAAAGTTTTCTGCAGATTGAAAATTTGTGTTTTACAGTAGCTTCACAGTAAAGTAAGAGAATGATGGAGTGAACTCTGCTCCTGTGGAGGAGTAAGAATGTCAAAACGAAATCAAAGAAACGCCAACA
This sequence comes from Buphagus erythrorhynchus, assembly GCA_013400855.1. Classification (NCBI taxonomy): domain Eukaryota; kingdom Metazoa; phylum Chordata; class Aves; order Passeriformes; family Sturnidae; genus Buphagus; species Buphagus erythrorhynchus. Next base: position 8,527 of record VZTT01064094.1, on the reverse strand, counting down.
AAATAAGTTGAAATACAAGCTGAAAAAGCTGAAATATTTCATTGTCCAAATAGTCCACAGATACTAGCTACAGAGAGGCAAAACAACTTGAGAAAATATGGCATAATTTTGGAGGCTGGTCATAATGCTGACAGAATAATAGCAACAGTCTAAAATGCAAGCATTTTCTATTCCTACACAGGGTCATTGCCTGCTTGTGTAGGTAGCTAAAGTTTGACTGGTGGCTTTGACAATACATTATGGCAGTGATATTTAGTTATGGGTTTTGTAGGTTTCTAGGCAGTTCTGCAACTGAGCTGGAGATGGTATGAATAACTGATGCTAATTGAATTATCATGTAAGTGTCTGAAGCACAGATGAAATAGAGAAATAGGATTTTCTTTCATTCTGGCTAGCTGAAAATCCTGCTTGACCAAATTGAGGAGGCTGTGGAAGACTTTGATGAATGTATCCGATTGCGACCCAATTCTGCCTTGGCGCAAGCACAGAAATGTTTCGCTCTGGTAGGTAACATGCTGGGTTTGTCTGGGTGCTTTTGCTTTAAAGAGTTCTGGAAAACACTGTTTCTCTGGTTTTTTCCAATTTAACAGGAAAGTAGGGCAACATGCATCTCTGTCTTTTAATAATAAGGTAAAGGAATAATGCAACAATTTCTTCAGTTGAAGTATGGGTTTGCTGCTTTCCTTCTGAAACACTCGTTGTTCAAACAGTAGAACATTTTTTCTGTTCTGTGTGATAGGAACAAAAATCTTGATTCTAATTGGAGCACAAAATTGAAATTGATTTTAATAAAGCTTTACTATTGTGGAAAATGGTCATTATCCAGAAATTGGAAACAAACTATTTCAAGCTAGTATGACTCAGTGTGCAAGAATCTTGTCAGGACAGCTTTGCATGGTGTGAACAAAGAGGAATGCCAAGTTTGGAATTTCTAAGCATTTGAAATAGAGAGAGGCTATCACAATTATCAGGCCTTATGAGTTCCTTCTTTCACCTGTTTTCCTCTCCAAGTCCAGACACTTAGATGTGTGGTAGGTTCCCAAAAACAGATTTGGTAGGATGTACAGGCTTTTCACCTTCTGGAACTTAGCACAAAATCATACAATGGCCTGGGTTGGAAGGGATCTCAAAAATCATCTTTTTCCAACTCCCCTGTCATGAACTTCCTCTAGACCAGGTTGCTCAGAGTCCCATGCAACCTGACCTTGAGCACTGCCATGGATGAGGCAGCCAGAACTTCCCTGGGCACTGTTCCAGTGTCTCACCACCTTTACGATAAAGAATTTTTTCCTAATATCCAATCTAAACCTGCTGTCTTTCAGTTTGAATCCATTCTCCCTTGTTCTGTTTACATGTTCTTGTAAAAAAATAATTTTTACATACTCTTGTAAAAAATTTCATCTTTATCATGGCTCCCTTCAGATATGTGAAGGCCACGGTTAGATCTCCCTTCTCTTCTCCGGGCTGAACAATCTCAATTCTCTCAGCTTATGTAAAATAACTGAATTATTATGATGCAAGCAGCTCTTGAGGAGGTGGGTAGAGATGTGATGAGCCTTTTTTTAGTCTAGTGATGGCATATTCTTTTTCTTTTTTCTTTGGAATAGTATCGCCAGGCTTATACAGGAAGTAATGCTTTGACTGTGCAAGCAGCCATGAAAGGCTTTGAAGATGTCATTAAAAAATTTCCAAGATGTGCTGAGGGCTATGCACTCTATGCTCAGGTATGTTTTTCTCTCTCTTAAAGAAAATGCTGCATTGTCTTGTACTTTTTATCTTGGATATAACATTTCTTCAAATAACAGATGAAGATTTTGGACACTAAGTTCTGAGATAAGAAATGCTGCCTGGAATAAGCTACTTGCATTTATGGTTATGGGTGTTCTGGTGCAGAGGAGGTACAGGGGGAACTGGTGGAGCAGGATATAAATAATAAGAGTTAAGGGTGGTTGTTAGGAGACAGGGGTTATTCCTGCATGATTCTCTCCTTCCTGCATGTGTGTGGCATCTCAGCTGATGAATGTCAGGGATCCCATGGGTAATTTGAGAGTCAGATGTGTGGAACTAGGCTAACATTTTTGTTCTGCTATCAGTGGCATGTAGTGGTTTAGAACAGCTGTTCAGAGTACACTTGTAACAGAGACTGTAATTTCTTTTCTAAGAACATACTGCTGGTTTTAGTGGAAGCATGACATTCTGATTTTAAGTAGGTTGGCAATATATATGCATTTCCTTCTGAAAGAAATATATGTGAAAAAGGAAGAGTTGAAGCTTGCAAGTACAGACTTTTAGAATGGTTTTTATTTACAGCACACAGCATGTTGCTTGTGGATCTCCCATTACAGGTGACAGTGTGGTCAGTAATTTGTGCACTTAAAGCACAGAAGCTTTCCAAAAAGCCTCAATTTTGAAACTTAACTCCGGTAACTGATGTGCCTGGCCTGCTCTACTGTAAATGAACTACATCCAATCTCACGTTGTCAATAATACAGTTTTAATTAGAATTAGCTGAGTGCAGAGTGCACGCTTTGGTTGCTTATTGACAAACAGGTTTCTCTTTTGATTCAGGCACTAACTGATCAACAGCAGTTTGGCAAGGCTGATGAAATGTATGATAAATGCATTGACCTTGAGCCAGACAATGCCACCACATATGTTCATAAAGGGTATGNTCATAAAGAGTATGTATTGAGTTTGCAGTCCTTTTGGTCGAGAGCAGTTGGTGTATTTACATGAATCAACCTGAATTGAATGTTTATGTTTAGAAGTTATCCAGGAAAAATAACTTCGTGAAAACATCTTTGTGCTCTTAAATATATTTCTATATTTTGTCTTGACAAAGCTGCAAATAAGTTTCAGGAAAGTTTCATCAGTGTTCATTGCTAATTGAGTATATATGACTTTTCCTTTAGCCCTATTAGTTTCAGCTTTGTGTTGAAGTTTCTTCTTTCATAAAACAACATGTACCAAACAAGATGTTTCTCTTGGGAAAAATTTGCCTTCCTTTAGAGTCATTAAAGCAGTAAAATGGCTTATTGAAGTGGCTTATGTGACTTTCACATAGGTGTTTTTAAAAGTCATGAAGTTACTAAGTTACTGTGTATCTGCATTAAAAATTAAATACATTATACATTTGGTATGGTTTTGCTTGCCATGATGAGGGTTTTGGGAGGAGTATGTGAAGTCTGTTTGAAATTTTCTTTCTCTTGTAGTTTACTTCAGCTCCAGTGGAAGCAAGATTTAGACAAAGGATTAGAACTCATAAGCAAGGCCATTGAGATTGATAACAAATGTGATTTTGCATATGAGACCATGGGAACGATTGAAGTGCAAAGGTAATGCTGAATTGCAGTGTTAAGAGTTCTTAGTTACTTCTGAAGTTACAGTAGTTCTTTAAATTTCCTCATGGATCCTAAGTCTTGAGATCTTCTTCTCCCTGGTGTCCTGTAAGGCCAGCTCTTACCCAAGGTCATGATTTCTGTTCTATAACTCTTAGGTAAAGCCCTCCATTCTCTGTGGCATAATTGTGATTTATGATCTGCCAACTTCTCATCACCAATTTCATACTTAATGGACAACATGCAGATGAGTCCATGTATTTTTAAATACATCCCTTCTGTATTTTAAGTGACTTCCTTAATCATTACTTGGCCTTGTGTGATCTCATGTTGTCCTTGGACATTAGATTGTCTGTACTGAGGATCCTGTGCTGTTTTCTCCTGCAGCCAACAGAGCTCCAGTTCGCAGCTCTTGGGGGAAAGAGGAATGCACTGCTCTGTAA